>CAADRB010000071.1:547240-570110 GCA_900708905.1 Hymenolepis diminuta | reverse complement strand
TAAGTGTGAAATCATTCGAAAAATGAAGGTTTATAAAAATACAAGTCTTTGCTTCGAAAGAACCAACATGTGATGCAATTTTCACCCAGTCATCCCTACACCTCAGCCTTAACTTAAGAGAACATGAAGATCTTGTAAGCAAAGCTCTGCCATTTACTACTTCAGCTTTCAAGAAACAGTAAGGGCTAGGAAAGCATATTTTGATTATATAAACAGCTTGTCTCCCCTAATAAAACTGCAGAAACATGGATCAACTAAAACCCAACTACAAAACCACATGATTATCAGCCCCAACGCATTCAAGTTAGAAGACGGAAGGGAGAAATAGAAATAGAGGGAAGTGATTTCGGGATCTGTTTCATATTGTTTTAATTGACAGCTCAATACAAGAATGGATACTTAAGACAGTATGCAAGAGCTAATGAGTCATAGAGGCCTCTGCAATAATAATTAATGACACTCCACACATTTGCTAATTCTATAAAAAATCATGAATATTTTTGTCCACTAATCTCTTCTAACGCCGAAACATTTCCATTTCGTTCAACAGTTTCAATAAATTATTGAGCTCGTTTTCTACGAAAAATTACCATTGACTCAAATCGCAAATCTATTAGTGATTTAGAGCTATAAATACATGGTTGTCATTATTGATACCACGATAATACGAAGACATTTTACACGGTTTATGTGTGGAAAGCAGCTGAAATTGATTATCAGAAAGTCCAGTAAAAGATGAGGGAAAGAGGACCAAAATGTGGCTAGGGCAAGGGCAACGTCAAGAAATCAAAGAGCCTTATTCAATCTCATCTTCAAACTCGGGTTGTGCAGGATTTACTAAATGGGCAGTTCATCTTCCAAAATTCAAAATTCACAATTCGTCCCTGGATTTCAGCAAATGTTTGTCTACCATGTTCAGTGCTTTTGTCAGAGTTATTTAATCAGGAGGAGTCGATCTCCCTACTTCTGTTCACTTTTTTCTTCTTATGACTGAGATAGCAAATGATTTTATGTGACACTCAGTAGTTTACAGCTTCAGAATACCAAAGATGTGACAGATCTTTCCTTATTCCTTATTCAACTTGACAGGGAAAGCTTCCGACTCCTAGTCCACCACATATACCTTCAAGATTAACATCTAATTGGCTCAACAATGAGATGGGAAATTCCATGCTGAGTGTATGAGTCTCCAGTCATGCCCACATTAAGAGCAGTAGGAAGGTGCTTTCTCCACATCATTGACAAAGTTGCTAAAACTCAGGATTTCTCACTACAGGGGTCTGATAGTCGTAAATATCCTTTGACTTCACTAATTTCGCAGCAGCTTTCCTTCTCTCACTGGTCGCTTATGAACATCAGATTGTCACAAAATTTGGTTTCTTTTATTTTAATTTCATCAATTTTTCAGAGTAAAGCTGATATGTTTAACAAACTGCATCATTTTGCTTTTCGTTCATTTTCTTCTGCAAAGTGCGGCTTATTCTATGCAGCAAGTGCAGGAGCATAACCGCATCTTCAGTTCGGTCACCTCTTTGAAGTTGACCCACCGCCCCTGATAAAAGCAAGTTCAAACAAACGCTTAAATTCTGATCCCCTTTTATAAACTTCGTGCATTACCATTTTGCGTTGCAGTGCTTATTTCAGGGCAACTGTCGATTCAAAGTGAGCTCACATTTGTCCGATTTTATTGAAAGTCTCGTAAGAGATTACTCAAAATGACACTTGATGAAATAACAAGTAATGAGAACTACTGTCACTCCGTTTAACAATCCCAAAATATTTCCAAAGTAGCAGAGAAGGAAAACGAGGTGACAAATAGGGATTTCAAGACTTTATTTGACAGCTCGGATAAACAATTTAATGATCAAACTTTATTTCAATATAATAGAGAAGAAAATTATAATTTTAATGTTTTGCAACACTTTAGTTTCTCCTTGATAGTCGTTAAAGGGAGATCAAAGAATATAGGCATAATAATTTCAAGTGGAATAACCGACTACGACATTCAGTCTGTTTGGTCATCAAGATCTGGACAACGTACACGTCATCTAATTGCCAGTCTACCTAAAGACTGCTTCACCAGCTTCAAATACGATACCACCCAACCCCAAATTTTGGTGAGGAGCCAACCACCAAAGAGCCATATCGCACTTCGCGTCTTTCAGACACATAACGCAAAATAATTCGAACAAAAGATTGTCAAATCGGTCGGAGTTGAATTGTAAGAAAATAAACACCATTAGGTGAAGATTTGTCATCGAGGGAATAGCATTAGAAAATATCGTTGCTCCAAGAAGGAAAAATGTGCCATTTCAGTCATGAATTTTGCAATACTCAGATTAAGCTGTCGTTTCTCTAGAACGATTGAATCTCATCCTTTTCAGGGAAGATTTGCATTATGATGGTTTCGATACACTATTTAATTTAATTAAATGAAAGTGGGCTTATCCTCTTGACACCCAAATTACGTTGGGTGGTTTTAGGGAGAAAGCTGACTATTACCATGAACATATTTTATTCATAGTCAAAAGCTTCTTGGAAGCGACAGTACAAGGTCTGTTCCTTGAGAATAAAGGATCACAATTTTTGATAGAACGTAACTGCTGACTTTTTGAAAAGGTCTTTGAATTTTAACATTCTGTCACAGTTTGTCCTTAAGTAAAGTATTTCCTAGGATAAACTGACAGGAAGGAACCCAAATTGGAACCTCTTTATTTCCCTCATTTGTATATTAAGGGGAGTCACTAATTGGTGATCACTTCTTTATATGTCCACTGAGAGATAAAACATCTAACTCAGTGTGCCATAACCATACCCTCACCTCATTCCACTAGTCAATGGCCCTCGAATATCTCAGGCTTCATCTCGTCCAAAAATCAGGTGGTCAAGCCGCGAAGTTCGCTGTTTGCATCACAATCATCAATTCAAATTCATCATCTACTTCTACTTCATCCTCTCCACATCACTTCCTCGTGTGCTCTTCCGATGTTCTTCAAGTTCACACGCATTTCCGTGATTAAGATTGAAGCTTTCGAATTTCAGAGAATGTTCAGCCCCCACAGATTGTTATTACTAACTTCGCTTTAAAGTACAGTGTTACTACCTTATTAGCCACCCTGATAAACTACAAAAGCCTGAACTGAATACTACCACGTAATTGCCTTTATGGAAGGGTTTATTCCAAAAGTTTGCAACACAACGACCTTGCAATGGAGTACATATTAACAAGGATGCAAAGCTTCGTGAGTGATTCCCACCAAATTTTCTATTTAATTTTCCTCCGATAAGGTCTACACATTTTTATTCAACACAGAGTCTCCCTAATCTAATTATATTTTCTTATCAAAGTATATTCTGATACTCCATCAAATTTGATTCCAGCAACCAGTAAGAGCAGTCCATATATGCCCAAGTAATAAAACACAATCCTGAAGATAATTTACAGCTGGTTCAGCAATAATTTCAGCCTCACTTTATGTGAGCTGATATTAAACTTAAGTGTTTTCCAAATATTTCGGCAAGTTTTAATCGAACCAGGGTTGTGTTCAACTTTATCCACCTGCGACTCTGATTCACCCTAAACATCAGGTCGCAAATGGGTGGAAGAGCATAAGAGCTCAGAATGCATGGGAATCAAAACAGAAGCCAATAGAATTGAGCCAAGACACATCTACCTGACTAGATCTTCTAGCAATCCTTCCATTCGAACCTCTTTGATCTGTCCTTTTAACGTCAATCTGGAAAGAAAGGAGTGATTCCTTCAACAAGTACTTTCATTCATTTATAAGCTTACAATTGAAACTGCCCCAATTTAAAAGAATGCTTGTTCAAGCTACTGAAGTCATAAAAGATGCAAAGATTCCCACCCAGTGCATACACTGTACTGGTACTTTAATGACCTGTTGAAAACAGGGTCCGGTTTATTGTTAAGGAGATAGTGCGCATCCGTTTAAAACGCTTAAGTGAAGTAAATTTTAAGGAGCTGCTCACGATCGACTGTTTTCGTAGTCTAAATTATAGTTTTAAGACGCCTTGGTGATTGTGAGAACACTATCACTCAACATGACTGCATCGCCATGTCATGCACACATCGGCACGTCCTCCAACACTTCAGTGAAGACTCGAATGATCATTCGAGAACACTTCCGCCCACCTCTTTCAACCCATTAATCGCCATATCTTTACTCCTCCCCTATCAGCTGGGTACAAAACCGTCTCTTAACAGAATCAACAGTCTACTAAATTTATCTATATCAACTCAGATGCAATTCTTCCCCTGCCTGTTTCCTCATCCACGTTTTTTGCTCTCTAACACACATCTACTCCACCCGCGCCTCTCCAACTCCTCTCTGTCAGCTCCTACAGTCAGTTGCTACTGCCACCTCCTGTCTTCTACTGCGTAGTCCTCCCTCCCTCCCTCTCTCCCTTTCCCTCTTCCTCCCACTGTCCCTTGTTCCGTTTCTCTCTCTCCCCCCCCTCTCTCTCTCTCTCATACGTATCATTATAATATCGTCATTAATGAATTCTCTGCCCTTCTTCTTGTTCTATGTGGGTTTATTTCCAGTGACCCTAGTATTTAGTCTCCAAAAATGATTAGTTCTGAAAAAGACTTGGTGGTAAGTCGGGTTGAATCCCACCTTCTGTGTATCATAATTGTTTTTTCGTACAGTCGCGTTTTGGAGTGTCAGTCGGCTTTAGCATAGTGTCTGTGAAGAAAGAATGCAGTTTTCTCCAACTTTCGTGACAAAAACACATCTAGTCAATCTGATCAAAAGAAATGCATCAAAGGTGCGACTGAACTAGAATGCTGTCAGCCTTCATTACAACGGCCTCGAGGTGAGGAGGGGGAGACATGCAAAAATGTCGACCTTGAGCCTGAGTAAATTTACTTATATATCTTGCATGACAATTGGTGGACGTTTATCTTTAGGATGTTGAGATGTTTAAAGCACTTGGCTGTATAGACGCTTATGGCCTTCAGGAAGACATAGGGAAAGACTGTATCAAGAATAAAACTTAAACGGAGATAAGTAACTTTCACCAACGATCTATACCAAGGTGTACAATGGTATTCTGGTGGGATTTCATTCTTGAAAATGCAATTTGTGACTGGCCTTGTTTGCAGTTGAGGCCTCATTTCACTAACATTTGTGGCAGCTTTCAATTTGCAAAATTCACTGAATTTCCGTATCACGCTATGACTGACTATTTCATTCACAAATTCGTAAAATGTTACAAATTGCTCTTCATCCAAGCCGGAAATCTGTTGAAAAATAGTGAACGACTTAATCTGTCGAAGAAAATGATTTCTTGACTAATTTATCAGAAAAGACAGTTTGTGGTTGGTTGACCCGATAGTCCAGTTCTGTAAGGGGAATATAGGAGTATCGTCGGCTGCCCGATTTCAAGGTGAAATTTTCAACTTCGTGCCACGTGAAATAGAGTTTCTTTTCACTATCGCTGAACTCCACTTGTCAGAGGGACAATGGTAACTTTACAGATGAACTAGATTTTCTTGCTTGTTACTAGTTGCACACTCTCAATACTGATACTGTACCCTCTAGTTACATCAATACCACATCCTAAAATGGAGTGACAAATATTATGTTCGACACTCGATGCATATAATATCTTTTACAGTCTGAACTCAACCTAAGAGAACTCTGATGTCCGCTCGCATACGCAAAGAGATAGTCTCTGTATATTACCAACTGCCGGTTTTTAACTTTGAAGATGAGAGAGCCACACCATCCAAGTTTTAAGTGGAATAAATTTAGATAAAGGCTTTTTTGAACTCTCAGATGAATTGAGAAGGATTTGAGATATGCGAAATTACGAAGACAGTAAAGGAAAACTCCTCCCTCGTGCAAACCCACTTTTATTGAAAATTTGATGCAAAAACTTTCACGGTTTGGTCAGGGTAAAATAGAAGGTTCCCGATGTATATCAGGACGAATAAATTTAAATGAGGCAACAATCCCAGCTCAGATTTTCCGAAGTTATCCTCCCACATCCACAGTAAATGTACAACTGAAGGACATAGAGGTTGTAATTCGGTAGGTTGGATTTATTCAATAACATATACCTTGAGTAAATTAACAGCAATCTCTGATTTCATTTCAAGTTCACCTTCTTAGGTGGGGAGAGGAAGAACTCTGAAGGACAATTATCTCAATTTGATGCCAGCATCTACAGAAAAATGTGAAAATCGTGTCTTTGCTTTTGAAGAGTGAATGTCATATTTCAATTGCTCTCTTCTCACAAACTAAAGAGTAATATAGGCATCATCTATTACGACTGCATTCCAACTTTGGTCGATAAGGTTCAAGTAATTCACTATTTTCATTTCTGATCGGAAAATAAACCTTTTGTATCCAAAATTTGTCTTGAAGTGTGTTCACAAGAGTGATTTAAGCCACTGGAACTATCCACCGGCTTGTTGAACTATTATTTAAAACTTTTAATTAATTAATTAAGGAAAGTTAAATTTCAAAACAGAAACCAGATCCAAATTACACAATTAATCGGTTATTTTCATCACAGTTTTAACAGAGCAGAAATGAGGCAGCTTCAAATTTTAAGTTGGCAGAGCTCCGTCAGCTGTCCTCACTCAAAGTGATAGTGTTCTGAATGAAAAGTTTCCATTCTATTCTCAAGGAATTTAAGGCCTACATAAACTTCATTAAAGGTAAGCCATATTAATAAAGGAAATGGATTAGTGAAATAACTTTTTTACTGGAGTGTTGAGGTTGGTGTAGCAACCAACGACTGGCAGCTAACAACAGCCAACAACAGTTCCAAAAAGTAGAACACGAAGAGTTGCATAGGCCAACGTGAGTTAAATAAATCACGAGGAGCATTTGAGTAAGTCAGGGAAATGAGGGAGAGAGAAGATGAGAAGGAAGCGTAGGAACCGGTGGATGATAAGCGCGTGTCTGCTCTACACAACTGTTTGTGTTCTACTTTTCGAAACTTTCGTTAGCTGCTAGTTATAGTCTTAGCTCCTACAATCCGATTCTGATTCATTAGTCCCTACGATTTGGTAATCCAACAATATATTTAACGGGTTGTTCACTTTCAAAATGTCCAATTTCTCGAATCATCTCGCAAACAGACTCCTCTCAACGATATTTATCGCTTTTGACCGGTTTTTTAATCATGACGGTCGGTCTTGCCACTTCGAATCATTTCCTCTTCCAAGATTGAGAGATCCGAATAATCTAATGTGATAGTGAACAGCTTACATGTTCTTAGCACAGTAGCTCAATAAGAAGTGTTGTCTCAAGGTCCCGGGTTAGCTGTCATAGATACGAATTCAGGTATGTCGTATATACCGTGCATACCAACCAGATCCAAGCTATCATAGGCAGGAGTATCTTTCAAATATTTTGTAAATTATGAAGTAAAGAGAATTTCACACGCATTTTCCTACTAATTGGCAAATTTTTTTCAGTAAACATAACCTTTTTTGAGCCAAAACTGTTATAAATATGATGAATTTTTTATTATGGGCACCCGATTTTATATACGAGCTGACGGAGCTCCGCTGACTTAAAATTTGTACCCGTCTCATCTCTGCTTTGTTAAAACTGTGACTTTCTCGACCGTTAAAGTTAAAAGTGAATTGAAGTGACAAGACCGATCGTATTTGATTAAAAACCTGAGATACCACTTAGTAAATATTGTATAAATCGAGTCCAACAATCAAATGAAATTACACTTTTTGGTACCTCGACGTCACTCGCTACCATTTTGGTCCCCTCCACTTTGTCACTTGTAGGACTTGCCATTGACTCATTTCAGCTGTTTCTTGCTGTTAAACATCGTAAATATTTTGAATTACTGTTAGCAATCATAATAATGCCTACTTTGACATTTCAGGAAATTAAATAAAATGCCTTCATTAATTTTCATGCATTTGCCCCGAAAAGCCCACTTTTTGTTCTGAACTCACATTCGAGAGCTCTCGTGGGAGTCTAAATTATTAACATCCTTTCCCACATCGAGGTGAGAAAGTGACTGAAACGGATTCACAGTAAGAACAATAAATGATAGGACAGAGAGGATCGAAAAGTTGTTGAGTGTAAAGTGAAGGTGTCAAAGGGTTGGATTTAATCTATGCATTCTGGTTGGACAATATTTCCTGAATGGGTAGTTCACATTTTGAAATTCCATTTTCGTCAATCTGGATTACTGAGCAGATTCTTTTCTACGATGTCAAGAGCTTATTAACCGGTTGCATAATTGTGGTGAGGAGGCAGAATGGTTCACACAATATTAAGCGGCCTACATGCTCCTAAATATTGGGGCCCAGGTAGTTGTGATCTTTAAATTGAATGAGGATAATTGAATTATAGATGGTTGCAAGAATGGATGAAGGTAGTAAAAAGTGAACGCTTTATCCAAAGATAACTTATATTCATTTTCATTATTTCAAAAATTTCTGCTATAAGTTCAAAACCCGATCATCGATAGTACGCGGTTGGCCAGATTTGAAAAATCGAATGAGTGTACTTTGGAATAATTTACAAATCGGTGTATGTTATTGTCATGGCATAAGATCAGAGCTGACTACTGCTTCTAAGATGCCCGTAGTATTAAGCTGCAAACCCGTAAGGCCTGCAATATCTCAACGTCCAATCATCCCATGTGTCCCAGTATATCCCAAAAGCAGAAGGCTCGAAAGGGTCTGAATGTGTTAATTGAAGCAAAGAACAAAAAATCTCTTTTACATAGTTTCAACAGAGAGAAGTCTCAAGGACATTCTATGTCCCAGATTTAAGACAGGATCCAAAAGTTATTAAATCTCATTCAATTTCATCGAATAATTGTTTTCAGACACACAGTATTTCCTTCAGCTTTTCATGAAACCTCTTCCGGCAAAAAATCTGTGGAATCATCGTTCAGTGAAGCTAAATTTAATTAATAATCCCATTTCCAAAGGGATTAAATTGTAATTTTCCGGACTATTTTTTCATAAAACTGATAACTGAAAACAGATAACTCAGTTCCGCCGTGGTGAACTAAGCCCCTACAATTAGAAAGATCATTTTGACCTTGAAGTGTTACCTTTATATATATACACTTTATACGTCATGTAATGACTTTATGGTCTAGCGGGGCCACATCGATCGAACGGATGGAATAAGTCAAGTCACTCATGTCGCCAGATCAGTTCGGAGGTGACAGGTAAGCCACTCCCAATTTATTAATTACTAAATTAGGTTTATATACAAAAAATTTCTTTGTTAGACATCGGTCATATCTCGTCGTCGGTCTCTTGGCGCGATGACAGACACCTATCTAGGTATCTACGTGCAAACACGCCAACACACAGCGGGACCGCTTGTGGACACTGTACTGAAGATCTTATCGCCAGTCAATCATTTCTAATCGCTAGGTAATGATAGACATCTGCTGGCTATATCACTTTATGTATATATAGTTACATATATACATAGTTTATTAAGACCCCGAATTGTGATATTCAGTAGTCAATAAAAGTAACCGTCTTTCCTGAGTGAGTGCCTCTTATTAAGTTCCTAATTTCTGAGCGCTATTAGAAGAAATTTTCGTGCTCTAAATTCAAATATAATCTAAAAACTTGTTTGCTTTATGAATAAAGAGTGAAGAGAGTAATTTAAACAATTATTTAATGCACTTACTTAATTTATTTCAAATTATACTTTCCCGATTGACCTTCACTAAGGTGTCCGAATATGTTTTTAAATAACTTCTCCCGAATTTGTTTCTGACTAGTCTGCTACAACTGATAATCCTCTACTTCTCTTCCACAACTCGAAATTTTTAATCACCTGTCATTGGTTGGTCATTAACCGTACGGTTGGTGAACTGACCCATTATTTGTGCTCATTATAATTTATGAGACGAAGAGAAAGAAATACTTTTTATCGCAGCAAGGAAACTTAACTTGGGTTAAAGTAAAGTAGACCAGTTAAGGGGATTTAATAGAGTTAAAATAATAACAGAGCCTCTTTTCATTGGAGTTTTGAATTCTACTTGTTCATTTTTAACCAATTGGATAGTTCACCGCCTCATTTTCCAAGAATCAATTTTCATTAAGTGTACATTAGATTAATGAGTAGATTCATATCTTCGACGTTCGGTGCCCCTAAACGGCTGACCGTACTATTTCAACGCATTTTTCTTCATGATCATTTTAATATTTACTCACAGAGAGAATAATTTAAGTTTCACTTTAGAGAACTTCCATTTGTCAAGAGCAAAAGTCTGAAATCTCCATTAATTATCCAGCGTTTCGAAAGGCCATGAATCGGAGCAAATTTTTAGTTCTTGATAAATTGTGATCTACTCATAAAAGTCTGCCTATTCGTTCTGGTTTTTTCACCATTTAATAGCCTTTTAATTTTGAATTGAATTAATCAATATCAGTACCTTGAAGTGTTAAGTTAAGAAACAATCAGGTTAATTTTTCATGATTTGGGTCGGATTGATCACAACTAGATTTATATGTTTATGTGCTTGTCGATAGCAGAAATTGCCATCGATTATCGTGTATTTCAACTTCTTGGATGCCTCATACCGACGTTGGACACAACTCCCCCCTCAGTTAGCTTCTTATTCTCCATGTGATTACTCATAATGCCCGGCAAAATTCCCCCACTGTCTATAAATATAACGTTTTATTATTACAGATAAGTAGCGAATTTCCAGTAGTGTACGGGTGGTTCAAATTGTCGACACAGCTGTAAATTCCTCCCCAAAATTTCACTTCGCGATTCGAGGATTTGTTCAGTTCACTTAATCTTGGACTGTCACACTTAGTTATAATGAGAAATGAGGCTTTTATACTGGATTGAAAGCAACAACAGAAATCTACTAATACGATTATTCTATTAATAGCTCGGTCAATCGGTAAATAGTGTCGTGTTCTATAAATAAATTACACTTAACGCACGTGACCATTAATAGCGCATTAATGTATCGAAGTAACAAGACCCGAGGCCACCAAGTTAGGAGTTAAGGCTAATAGCAGCTGACCGCAGTTCCAGGCGAAGCAGAACACTGCTAAAATAGGAGAGATTAGGGTTGGGAAAAAGGGGAAATGTGAAAAAGGAGAGAGCCATACTAGTTGATATGCATATGTCTGCGTGTGGGTTTATAAAATGGGCTCTAAATAGTATCATAGAGAAGGAGCAGCACAAACGGATGGAATGGTTCTAGATATCGCTGATCGGGGAAATTGAACCCTAGCGACGCTCACTCAAGGACCACTTGAGTGACTCATCACATTAATTACAATAAATCACTTGAGGGCACGCGATGGTTCTCTAAGGCAAACTTGAGGACACCGTAGCATGAAGCACTTCAAGTACCCCTGTGAGATTATTAAGTCTTGAGGTTGCAGCAGGGTCAGCCACTTCAAGCGTCACTGTAAGGTCGAGATAATTGAGTCCCAGAGATTAGTGATGATCCAGATAAACGATACATCTAATCACAGATGACTAAAAATCAATTAAAATAATTCATCTTGAATTAATTAATGGTGCAGATAATCTTCCTTGACGTAATGTTCGATGTTTAACTCGATCATTCGTATCTGCCGCAGTATGTAAGAGGCAATGATTGGTGAATTCAAAATATTTGTGTACTCAAAAATGATAGGAAACAGCCACATTAATTACTCAATTAACAGTGAAGACGAAATAATGAGTCTACGGGATTATGGTATATCACTTCATGAAATTTAATTCGTGCTTATTTGTGAAATGCTTTCAGATCATTGTTAATTGTCAGAATTACTGCTAGCTAGCAGTCTAGTGAGTAACTATTGTTGCAAGTACCGAAAATGTATTGGATGCCGGCAAATCAAATTTGAAACAACAGAGTTCAAGTTTGTCTCGGGATAAGCACTTCTCACTTGCGGTCTCTACATCACTAATTCACCCTTATCAGTATGCGGGTGCACACCACTCCCGATATTTTGATAGTTATTTGGGACAAACTATGTCATCGGTTCGTATTGTACAATGAAGTTTATTAGAGATCGAACTGATTGTGTCGCAAGAAGCTGTATTTTGAAGTATACTCACTAATAACTTCACTGATATTAGTAGACGAATTAATCGAGCACTTCAAAATTGAAACTGAAGACTGGGAGAATTAATTAACATGGAGAACATATCAACACAGGAATGAAGTAATGGTATTGTCAGGGAGTATGTGTAAAGCGGGGTACACACCAGTACATATTAATAAAGGTCGGCAGACATAAATAAAAGCAGACGAGCGGGTTGGCGTTTATATACTCTAAGTATTGGATAGGACAGCCAATAAGCCCTCTGCGTCCTTACGTTGACCAATAGTGAATAAGAAAAGAAACCACGCATAGGATTGGATAAAATGACTATGAATCAACAATGAAAGAAAATGTTCACTTGATTAGATACTTGTTAACATAACGTAATCGCATAGCGGGATTTATGTGTTGGAAAAAATGTGACAGCACACGGAACGCGGATGTAGCAATGAGGAGACTAAGTCATTATTTTGATCTAATTAGATCAAATGAAATCTAATCTGGAAAAGCTTGGGACAACTTGTGATTAAGTCCGTATTAGATTTTAAATCACTGCAGTTCGGCAGCGCTTTGATCTTCGACATCAATAATATGAAGATTACTTGTGTTCACATATAGTATTTATTGAGTTAATAAAGGTCTTGATGTAAGTGCACTTCTGTCAATTGTAGCCTAGGGATATCTAATGGCCACATAGATCGTATCAGTAGATAATGGATTTCCTGGCAGTAAATCAGTGAAGAAGAGCCTTACTTTATACAAAGATGGTAATTGCAAAAGTTATCTGGCCACTTGTTTGCCAATAAGTTATTTATGTACAAACATGTTTACGAAGTCATCGTTGCAAGTATAAATTAATGACAAAATATGGCTCACACGACTCAATTTGAGGAGGGTGAAATGTGTGATTTTCATAATGGGGCTATAAAATATCTTCTTTCCACTTAAGACAGATGTTGTTGACACTTGCTTTAATGAAAAGGTTTATGCGACAGGGTTACTGATAGGCCGTGGAGAAACCATAGTTGAAGGCCTAAGAGTATACATGTTGTGTTATGCAATGAGCGATTCCCGCAGGAGTTTCTAGGGCATCATTATTTTTATCAATTCACGGGTGGACACTGTCCTGGAAATCTTGATAGTTAGTTCGGACAAAAACTGACATCGGTTTGGTAGTGAGTTGACTTTCAAAAAGAGGTCAAATAAAGCGAACGATTATTCCTTTTCGAAAATAATAAAATGTCTTTGAGTGACTGTATCCTCTCTCCTCCTTTCGGGGTCTGAGGAACTGCCGCTGAAAAATCCTAGCAAAGGGTTCTGAATAATCTAAACTTAAATAACGTTTCTGTGAGTTTACTACTTTTACCTACGGAGAAAAGGAAGGAGTAAATACAACTTTCGTTGAGTGAGTTGGCTGCCGACAGAGCAAACAAATGCTCTGAATAGTCCATTTTGCAGACGAAACTTTTTGGAATTTTTGACGACAATATTTTGGAATGAGTCACCGTCTCAGTCATTCAGGCGAATACACTGACTATGCGTCACAGAATTCAGTGCATCAGTATTGTTTTGAAGACAATATTTAAAAAATAATTTTTGAAATTTTGTTACCATTTACTCAAATAATCGGTGAACCTATTAGCAAATGTAAAATTATGCACTCATTTGATTGATGAGTGCTCTTGCAACATGGTCATTAAAAATGTTCTAATATTTTAAGATTTATAACTATAAAAATAATAATAATATTTCATTGTTCTTTAAAATTTGTCAATATAAGAGAATATTTAGAAAGATCTATTTGTTTTTAAATTTTATTATAATTAATTGCATATAAAATATACACTGAAACTCTCAAAAAGGAGTTACTGCATTGAAGAGGCAACGGTTGACATAGAAATAGAATGAATTGGCCAAAGAATGGCATTTAATAATGCTTAATAATTCGCATTCTCTATGTAGATACATCGGTTTTTCGTCCACAAGGCCACAGTGTCGCTTTTGTGACTCAATAACGCAAAATTTCTACCTGTCATGTCAAAACGCGTTTAGCATCATGACTTGGACTTCTCCACCGCTATAGAATATTCTAGAAAGTGTAGAGGTACATTTAGAGGTCTCCCAGTCAATAAGTGATCAATATTCCTACAGCGTAAAGTTGATTGCACCCAAAATTGTCAAGTATTTTCAGTAAAATTCTCTTCCCACAAATACCATCTATGTGTTCGCATTACTTTGGATGCGGCCTAGCTAACTTTGGGGTCAAATTTATACTAGAGGACTCTACTAAAGATCAGATGTACTTGTCTATCGCAAGTTGTACTTCTAAAAGGATTTCTGAGGTTTATCCAAGAGCTTATTTGTGAAGTATCCACTGCAATCTCTTCCCCCCTTGGAAAATGTGATTAACTCAATGCTCCCAAAATCAAATCAAGTAAGACTGGTTATGCTCTGATTTCATCACTTAATTGTTATTAACTTGTTCCTAAATTTATACCTTCATATTTAGATACCCTCCCGTGATTCTTTGCCGCGCCGTCGGAATTAATTTTACAAAATATGGAAGGTGATTCAGTGATATTTTATCAATTCCATCAAGCTAAAAGGTCTTATCGGACATTCCATTTAGAAATGAGGTATTTATATTTCGTTGTTTTCTACTGAGAAAAGAGGAATGAATTAAGAAATTTGAAGATATTGGTTCTGAAATCAGCTATTTCTGCTCAGCCCACTTTGGTGTCACTCCATTCATGAAGCCGTCACGGCTTTTGCGTTTAGGAACATTCTGTTCCTCTTCTAACATACGAATGTAAACTGCTTCAAGCGAATGAATACAAACCTTCTTTATCAATAGCATTATATTTATTAATACTGTAGATGTCAAAATAGGATGACGTAGTGTTATGCCCAGGTAAAGCCACTGAGCTAGGCTTATTGGAAAGAATAATTAGAAAAACGAGAGCTTAGATGGGTCAAAGGTATAGTGAATTTTAGGAGGATGATGAGAAGGTATGAGAACCAAATAGTTAGGAGGGCGAGTATGGTCGGGACTTGGCCTTTTCAACGCGTTGTGGGAAAATTTGCACTCATCAAGCGACAGATTTTTGAGTCGCGCTATGGCGTCGGACGTCCTCTATCTCGCTCTGTAGGAAAGGCAGCTTTGATCTACCGACATGTGTGACTACAATACATGGGATTGCCCACTTTCATAAGGATTTGACAGGTTTAGGCCAAGCCAACCGCAAAATAGCACAATTCCATCGAGCAAATAATTATATATGATGCCGCTTTGTCAAATTTGAGATAGGAAATTGTCATACGTGTCTTTCACTGAATACAAGTTTATTCTCGGATATACATAATACCCTTGGAGAGATAACAAGTAACAGAATAAAAGCAAAATTTATGACTTCAAATTTTCATATCGGAATAAATTGGCCATGCTACCACTTCCTAATTTTTCGAACTGTTGGATGTGTGCTTTCATACAATTATTCCGAATTCAGGACTATTCGACGAAATGAAGAGAAAATGATTCCTTAAATATGAACTTCGGAACTAAATGTTACAAGTCAAGGCTGAAAGAGGATATTTTTCTTTTCAATCTACTAAAATCTGTAATCCATGCTATTAGTGTTTTATCCTATTCGTATTACCAATACGCTCTTAAAATAAACAGACTTTTTTGACTGCAAGACCAGAGGTCATGAGTTCAATGTCCATCGACACACTTCAAGTGAGCGGAATGGCCAGTCACTCTGAGTTTCTCACCAGGGAGGCTCCATGATGTTATACCTCTACCCAAGCGATTTTCTAAATGGACGAGAAAAAATACGAGAAATAATGTGAACTGTGAATTTAGGAATGTGAACTACAAATTTACGATCAGGATCTAAAAATTCAAGGAAGCAAGACGCTTTGGTTTCCTGAAATTTCTCTCTACGTTTATCTCTTACTTGAATTTCTGTTAACCACTTCCAGTCAGTTAGTATAATTAAAAATCCTAATATTTTTGGAGTACTTTGTGTAATAATAATTCTGAAAGTACAAATTTAGAATAATCATACGAAAGTGTGCATCCGACGGTGCAAAGTACTACAAGAGCAATTGCCAAATGCCAAACTCTTCTCTGCCAGCTTTATTCGCTCAAAGAGTTATTAATACTTCTCTTAAGTATACATCACAAGAAAACTCGGAAAAACGCTCTCTGAGCTCTCTCTTTATTAAGCAAAAAGGGTCCAGGCCATGGATCATTTTGTCTGATTCGAATTCTTGCGACGATCTTGAAATACCTGGATGTATCACTACAGACTGCGCATCACCCTACTCAGATTGTACGTTTACTTCAAGTAATAACTAATTACTTTTTTCTCGACCAATCGGAATTATTGTAAATTGAAGAGATCTAAATGAAACCGAGCTTTTACGGTGTTGATATGAATGCGTTTTATCGTCGGTGAATATTTTTAAACGTATGAATTTAATTACAATACTCCCCAAAAAACAAGAGAAAAATTAACTCAGATATACTAAATTAATCTATTATCTTTAACAACAAGTTCTATTTCCTCTTTTATGGGAATGGAATGGAATAAAACGCTCAATTTTAAGCCACTGGACAGAGGTAATTGGCATATCCGTATTTAGCTACTGCAATTTGGACTGATTTCTGTTGCCAGGTAAGAAAGTTATTTTATTGACATTGTGTCACGTAAAAAATTCATGAAAATTATTAAAATTTTTCTTCAGGAATTAATACATCTTATTATATTGTATATATATATATATATAAGATGCTTAAGGTATCTGAGGTCACCTTACGCACCTTTGAAATTGTTAATGGTTGAAACTTACTATTTCTTGTAACAAAATAAATAACCCAGGTTCTATTTTATATATCCTCCTTCGGCTCCTATCATCCACTCGACTCGAGTTCGAAAGCGACTGCAAACCTTCATCAGGTGGTCTTTATTGATGTCCTCCATTCCTATGACTACTGCTTCCATCAGAGATCAGCATTTGGCATTATGGGGATGCTTATTAACTTCCTTTTCAATCACCCCCCGCCCAGCCCCACAAATAATAAAACAAAGAATTAAGGTCCATAGGTAGTTAAGAGGCGGGCATAAGTTTTGTTTAGCATGATGATGCAAACTCTCGCCCATCCAATTCTGGGTTTTGAAAGATTTATGGGAAAACTATAGGGCCTTCCTCCATTGGCTACACTGTTCATCCAGGACAGCTTAACAATGATTTGAAGAGTCTCCACATTGGCGTCTGTATCTGCATGGACTCTAAGATCTTGTGGAAAAAGTAGAGGAGTCCTGATGTGTCCTCCCTTACTCCTAACAACACTGAAAACCATCACTGTTGTTAGACACTTCGTGCGCATGCACAACATTTGGAACTTCAGTGGGGTCCGTCCACCCGCACATAGCCAGCCACGTATCACTTCTTGCATTGACCTTTTCATCCTGGTCGAAGTTGTTTTCGTCAGTGAAAAACCAATGACACTCCTCTTCTCCTCTTCGCTTCAATCTGTTTAAAAGTCATTTTGCACACATTAAACGATCCCTTCGAGTTATTTTTGTTCACTTAAACTGACCTCGTCTAAGGACGTGTGATTTGCATCCGAGGTCTTGATGAACACTTATTGCTCCTTTAGACACTTGAAGATATTTGACAAGGTTTCACCCATTGACTTCCCTGCATTTTCGTCCATCCTGCTATACACTCTTCTCACAAACTCAGGTGTTGGGAGTGAGTAAGTCAGTGGGGCGTTGACAGCTCCTTTCTTACTTTGCAAACGAAAGATTTGGCCACTTTTAGAAATCTTTCAAGTTCTAAATTCCTGTGTGTTGCTTTTATAGTTTGTCTTTTCATTCTATCACTTAGAATAGTATCTGCCATGAGATCTTCTGATATAAAAAAATGCATTAATTATTTTTGAATTAGTTTAAATTACAAAAATATAGGTGTTCTAAGGTACCTTACCCATCCTGTGTATGGGAGCAAATGATAAAGACGGGGTTTCAAGAACCTTGCTTTGTTTGAATTATGGAAGCATTTTGTTGTTCACTTGTCGTATTGGTTATAATTCAACTTGCAACATCCAAATTTTCCAAAGCTCAAGCTTCATTATTTAGTCTGTGGATTTCTGGATGGCTTCATGTCGGCCATGCTTGTTGCTTATAAAGTGGCTGATTCAGAAAAGGTTTGGTCATACAAATTTGATTCAGTAGCATCTTTTTACAATAATGAAGAGAAAGAAGCGATTAGAACGTGACAGAGTGCAGCAACATTCATACAATGCAAGATCTTATATACTTTGCCATGACATAGCAAAATTCCCTATTTTCCTGGTCTTTGTTCTAAGTATAGACCATTTCTTCATTTCTATTCCGTGCTACGAATATTATTAAATCAGTAGAAAGGTAGTGAATCAGGAAATGCAAGCTATCCACCTCATACATATTCATATCCTGTTTGAAATTGCTATTAAATGTTGAGTTCTTTAGCGGAAAGTAATGCAAAGACATAGTGATGATGCCAGACGTAATCCTTCGAAGTGGTACACCAAAGGTATGTGGAAATGCTTAATAAATCAGAATTCTCATTGAATTGAATGTTTGTGAGTGTGATTCACTAATTTTCGTCAGAGGAAGAGATTTTTTATGTAAGTAATTCAAATCACAGTTCTGTCGTTATCAAAAGTGTTATAACTTCTCAGTTGCCCCTTATTAAAGCTACAATTACTCAGACTCGAGAAAGGGGAAAAGAGAAGACTTATAACTCAAACGATAGTACTTCTATTTAAAAAATTAATGTACTTATATAGACTTGAATAGGTGGTAAATGATTGTCTGTCCGATTAACGAATAATTGTGGTGACAACTTCTCCACAGGCGATCTTACATATCTGAGTGTGAGTGTGAGAATCAAACTATCGATAGTACGTGCAGAAGAGTTGAAGATCCGAGTTCCTCTCCAGTGCAATGAAAACATTCAATTAGGCTTCCTAACAAAAAGAAATACATTAAAATAATGTTCGTAACTTCTCAAATCAGTCTTCAAGTCAGGCAACTTAGAAAACCGCGGATATAGACTATCACTCATGAATCCAGAAGTCAAACAAAAATTATATAAATAGGGTTTTATTCCCCACTTTTAACCCCATCCACGGTCTTACTCCCTATTCGAATAATCTCTTGAATTTTCGTAATCAGTCTTGATTTAAAAAGGATTTATTATAATGCTCTTCTACAAATCAAAACCACCAATCAATCAACTCTGAAGTAAATTATTTCCTTCTGAGAGACCGTAGTTTATGAAAGCATGGTAAAATATTTCGTTATTATTTATTATACAACTACATATTTGGTGTATGAAGATGCTAAAGGGTGTACCAAATCTGAAAAATTTTCCAGAAATTTAATTAGTTGCTGCCAATTGACAAAAAATATTAAAAATTTAGTTAACTTTAAGGTATTTGTTAAAGTACTACCGCCTCAGAGGGAAATATATTTAAGATAATGATTGCAAAGCTATTTTCTTTGTTTCTCCTTAGAAAAAAATTTTTCACATAGTTGGTGGGGATATAGATGGCCATTTGTTGTATCTTTTTTGCACATATTTCGATTTATTCATTAATTTTATGTAATATAAACTGTCCAATAAGAATGCAGCAGTCAAGGACAATAGTAATTTTTAATCCTTAAGTCTGGCTAGAAGAAGAGTAAATTGTGATTCTTCAAAATTTTCCTTCCTGCCTGTTCTGTTTATTTAATCCAGCTTTCAAAGCTAGTTTTTAATGAATTTAGGCCAGTTTATTATGTTAGTTGGACGTCCGTAACGGATGAAACCTTCATAGAAAATATTTTCCTATGGCAACTTTGGTTAAGGATAGACAACGAGCGCATTTTCAGAAATATTTTACACAACTCCAGTCAATTAGTTCAGTTCTTTAGACTTTTTAAGCAGTATATATTGAATAAGTGGATGCTGCTATATTTTCTTATATTTACGAATGATTATATTATAATCAGGAAGTTGGTTCTCATACCTCTGCTCTTGTGCTCGCTCATAAGCGAAAAACTACCTTTGATTCTGATGCTACTTTCAGTTCTTTGATGTTTTATTTCAAATTTTGGCTAACTTCTAAGTTAAGGTTCTATTTTATTGAGGAATTTATTATTCAAGAGTGATAGCACCATTTAACTTAACTGGAGAAGTATTCCGGTGAGGAGTATCTTGTATCTGCTGGGTAACAATTCTATCAATCATGACTGATCATTCACACCACTAGGTGAGTTTCGCTCTCATTATCTTTGATCCGAACGGCTCGCAGAATAGGTGGAGTATATAAAATACCAAACAAGAGTATGAAATAACATACTGTCTACCATTGGTGATATTGTGGGATGTAACAACATTAGTTGAAAGCAGAGCTCCTGCTTTACAGTACTGCAAATTATATATTTGATTAGAATTTCCCCTCAAATACGCGTCAAAGGTAAAGTACGAGCAACCATCAACCCACCCAATTTTAGAAGAAGTTCCGATTTTCTGACTTCAGGTTCAGCTGGAGCAAACATTAACATCATGCCGCCGCTCGGCCAAATAAATTGTCCAAATGGCAATTCACCAGAAAAGTGCGGACAGTTTTAAGTTTAATTATTAGGAGGAACACGAAGCTTTATTAAATTTATGTAGATGTGTCTCTGCTCGTGTACTAAAGTAAGGTAGTGCAAAATTTAAACACAAAAAGAGACTTTTAAAGCGAATTAAATGAAGGGAATATATTCCACTCTTTAGTCGTGGTAGATTTTGAAAAATTGAGAAAGTTGATACAATTCAAACCGTTCTATTAATGAAATGAGAAAGTATTTAATAAGTTAATTCAAAAAAAAACTCTTCGCAACAATTTACAAGTGATGAATGAATACAATTTTGATAATGTGAGCTTTAGGGTTTTTGTAAAGCGTCTAATTTGCATTATCTGTGCACTCTGACCCGTAGGTCTGATTGATCCTCCAATGTGTGACACACATACTGACTTATACCTGTCAGTCGGTGATTTTTAATTGGTTGTTTGTTCTACGACCTCACAATGACTCATACAGGATAAAACTATTTAGCTCCTCAAAATGTATCTTATTTCGCAGTCTTTCTTAATCGGAATTGTCCAAAGTCATCATTTCTTCCCAACTTCTATTCTTTCCTCCCTTCCGCTTTTCTCCTCATTCATTTTCAATTATCCAAAATATACACGGTCCAACTTAACTCTTAGTCTTTTCACTCGGGAAGGCCTCTTGTATCCAGTTGGTCAATGAAGCCTAATTTGATCCTGTTCCTGAAGTACCTCTATAATCAGGACTGCAGCCGGCAAATATATTCACGCACAGTTGAGATCTATTAACATTTTATACGGTTTTAGAGTAAACAACATCTCGGGCAGAAAGTCTGAGTAACTGTCATTAAAACTGTCAATGTGATGAATCTGAACTCACTTTTAAATGATTTATTAGAAATGAAAAATTTTTGCCTTTTGAATTTAATTTTTTTGAAAAATAACTTTAATAAAAGCGGTATTAATCAGAGATTAAAATTTCACTGAAATGAATGAGTTAATTTAATTTTATTCAGGCATTAAATATTGGTATTTGCTAAATTGAATAGGATTTCATATAAACATCGATAATGCGTTTATATGAATAATTTAATTTAATAAAATGTAATGAATTAAACTATATATTCATAAACGCATGTTTTCTTATCATGTAATTACACTTAAAACGAATCCACAATTAGTACTTAGCCTGAACTCGCATAATCTTTGCCAATTTGAAGGTCATCCATATTCAAAACACTTTATATTATCCCCAATCCATAATGATATTCCAAGTTCGTAATAAATTTACTTTAAATTTCTGACTTTTATGTTGGCAGTTAATATTATCAGTGTTACATTTTACTTATGAGCAGTTTTCTTGAAAGAAAAAACGAGTTGAAAAATCCCTATTAGGAGAATCTGTCTAGTTATGGATACAATATGAAGAAGCGAAAAGACTTTTGGATCCTGTCTTAAATCTGGGACATAGAATGTCCTTGAGACTTCTCTCTGTTGAAACTATGTAAAAGAGATTTTTTGTTCTTTGCTTCAATTAACACATTCAGACCCTTTCGAGCCTTCTGCTTTTGGGATATACTGGGACACATGGGATGATTGGACGTTGAGATATTGCAGGCCTTACGGGTTTGCAGCTTAATACTACGGGCATCTTAGAAGCAGTAGTCAGCTCTGATCTTATGCCATGACAATAACATACACCGATTTGTAAATTATTCCAAAGTACACTCATTCGATTTTTCAAATCTGGCCAACCGCGTACTATCGATGATCGGGTTTTGAACTTATAGCAGAAATTTTTGAAATAATGAAAATGAATATAAGTTATCTTTGGATAAAGCGTTCACTTTTTACTACCTTCATCCATTCTTGCAACCATCTATAATTCAATTATCCTCATTCAATTTAAAGATCACAACTACCTGGGCCCCAATATTTAGGAGCATGTAGGCCGCTTAATATTGTGTGAACCATTCTGCCTCCTCACCACAATTATGCAACCGGTTAATAAGCTCTTGACATCGTAGAAAAGAATCTGCTCAGTAATCCAGATTGACGAAAATGGAATTTCAAAATGTGAACTACCCATTCAGGAAATATTGTCCAACCAGAATGCATAGATTAAATCCAACCCTTTGACACCTTCACTTTACACTCAACAACTTTTCGATCCTCTCTGT
>CAADRB010000071.1:533692-547190 GCA_900708905.1 Hymenolepis diminuta | reverse complement strand
ACGATACTCCTATATTCCCCTTACAGAACTGGACTATCGGGTCAACCAACCACAAACTGTCTTTTCTGATAAATTAGTCAAGAAATCATTTTCTTCGACAGATTAAGTCGTTCACTATTTTTCAACAGATTTCCGGCTTGGATGAAGAGCAATTTGTAACATTTTACGAATTTGTGAATGAAATAGTCAGTCATAGCGTGATACGGAAATTCAGTGAATTTTGCAAATTGAAAGCTGCCACAAATGTTAGTGAAATGAGGCCTCAACTGCAAACAAGGCCAGTCACAAATTGCATTTTCAAGAATGAAATCCCACCAGAATACCATTGTACACCTTGGTATAGATCGTTGGTGAAAGTTACTTATCTCCGTTTAAGTTTTATTCTTGATACAGTCTTTCCCTATGTCTTCCTGAAGGCCATAAGCGTCTATACAGCCAAGTGCTTTAAACATCTCAACATCCTAAAGATAAACGTCCACCAATTGTCATGCAAGATATATAAGTAAATTTACTCAGGCTCAAGGTCGACATTTTTGCATGTCTCCCCCTCCTCACCTCGAGGCCGTTGTAATGAAGGCTGACAGCATTCTAGTTCAGTCGCACCTTTGATGCATTTCTTTTGATCAGATTGACTAGATGTGTTTTTGTCACGAAAGTTGGAGAAAACTGCATTCTTTCTTCACAGACACTATGCTAAAGCCGACTGACACTCCAAAACGCGACTGTACGAAAAAACAATTATGATACACAGAAGGTGGGATTCAACCCGACTTACCACCAAGTCTTTTTCAGAACTAATCATTTTTGGAGACTAAATACTAGGGTCACTGGAAATAAACCCACATAGAACAAGAAGAAGGGCAGAGAATTCATTAATGACGATATTATAATGATACGTATGAGAGAGAGAGAGAGGGGGGGGAGAGAGAGAAACGGAACAAGGGACAGTGGGAGGAAGAGGGAAAGGGAGAGAGGGAGGGAGGGAGGACTACGCAGTAGAAGACAGGAGGTGGCAGTAGCAACTGACTGTAGGAGCTGACAGAGAGGAGTTGGAGAGGCGCGGGTGGAGTAGATGTGTGTTAGAGAGCAAAAAACGTGGATGAGGAAACAGGCAGGGGAAGAATTGCATCTGAGTTGATATAGATAAATTTAGTAGACTGTTGATTCTGTTAAGAGACGGTTTTGTACCCAGCTGATAGGGGAGGAGTAAAGATATGGCGATTAATGGGTTGAAAGAGGTGGGCGGAAGTGTTCTCGAATGATCATTCGAGTCTTCACTGAAGTGTTGGAGGACGTGCCGATGTGTGCATGACATGGCGATGCAGTCATGTTGAGTGATAGTGTTCTCACAATCACCAAGGCGTCTTAAAACTATAATTTAGACTACGAAAACAGTCGATCGTGAGCAGCTCCTTAAAATTTACTTCACTTAAGCGTTTTAAACGGATGCGCACTATCTCCTTAACAATAAACCGGACCCTGTTTTCAACAGGTCATTAAAGTACCAGTACAGTGTATGCACTGGGTGGGAATCTTTGCATCTTTTATGACTTCAGTAGCTTGAACAAGCATTCTTTTAAATTGGGGCAGTTTCAATTGTAAGCTTATAAATGAATGAAAGTACTTGTTGAAGGAATCACTCCTTTCTTTCCAGATTGACGTTAAAAGGACAGATCAAAGAGGTTCGAATGGAAGGATTGCTAGAAGATCTAGTCAGGTAGATGTGTCTTGGCTCAATTCTATTGGCTTCTGTTTTGATTCCCATGCATTCTGAGCTCTTATGCTCTTCCACCCATTTGCGACCTGATGTTTAGGGTGAATCAGAGTCGCAGGTGGATAAAGTTGAACACAACCCTGGTTCGATTAAAACTTGCCGAAATATTTGGAAAACACTTAAGTTTAATATCAGCTCACATAAAGTGAGGCTGAAATTATTGCTGAACCAGCTGTAAATTATCTTCAGGATTGTGTTTTATTACTTGGGCATATATGGACTGCTCTTACTGGTTGCTGGAATCAAATTTGATGGAGTATCAGAATATACTTTGATAAGAAAATATAATTAGATTAGGGAGACTCTGTGTTGAATAAAAATGTGTAGACCTTATCGGAGGAAAATTAAATAGAAAATTTGGTGGGAATCACTCACGAAGCTTTGCATCCTTGTTAATATGTACTCCATTGCAAGGTCGTTGTGTTGCAAACTTTTGGAATAAACCCTTCCATAAAGGCAATTACGTGGTAGTATTCAGTTCAGGCTTTTGTAGTTTATCAGGGTGGCTAATAAGGTAGTAACACTGTACTTTAAAGCGAAGTTAGTAATAACAATCTGTGGGGGCTGAACATTCTCTGAAATTCGAAAGCTTCAATCTTAATCACGGAAATGCGTGTGAACTTGAAGAACATCGGAAGAGCACACGAGGAAGTGATGTGGAGAGGATGAAGTAGAAGTAGATGATGAATTTGAATTGATGATTGTGATGCAAACAGCGAACTTCGCGGCTTGACCACCTGATTTTTGGACGAGATGAAGCCTGAGATATTCGAGGGCCATTGACTAGTGGAATGAGGTGAGGGTATGGTTATGGCACACTGAGTTAGATGTTTTATCTCTCAGTGGACATATAAAGAAGTGATCACCAATTAGTGACTCCCCTTAATATACAAATGAGGGAAATAAAGAGGTTCCAATTTGGGTTCCTTCCTGTCAGTTTATCCTAGGAAATACTTTACTTAAGGACAAACTGTGACAGAATGTTAAAATTCAAAGACCTTTTCAAAAAGTCAGCAGTTACGTTCTATCAAAAATTGTGATCCTTTATTCTCAAGGAACAGACCTTGTACTGTCGCTTCCAAGAAGCTTTTGACTATGAATAAAATATGTTCATGGTAATAGTCAGCTTTCTCCCTAAAACCACCCAACGTAATTTGGGTGTCAAGAGGATAAGCCCACTTTCATTTAATTAAATTAAATAGTGTATCGAAACCATCATAATGCAAATCTTCCCTGAAAAGGATGAGATTCAATCGTTCTAGAGAAACGACAGCTTAATCTGAGTATTGCAAAATTCATGACTGAAATGGCACATTTTTCCTTCTTGGAGCAACGATATTTTCTAATGCTATTCCCTCGATGACAAATCTTCACCTAATGGTGTTTATTTTCTTACAATTCAACTCCGACCGATTTGACAATCTTTTGTTCGAATTATTTTGCGTTATGTGTCTGAAAGACGCGAAGTGCGATATGGCTCTTTGGTGGTTGGCTCCTCACCAAAATTTGGGGTTGGGTGGTATCGTATTTGAAGCTGGTGAAGCAGTCTTTAGGTAGACTGGCAATTAGATGACGTGTACGTTGTCCAGATCTTGATGACCAAACAGACTGAATGTCGTAGTCGGTTATTCCACTTGAAATTATTATGCCTATATTCTTTGATCTCCCTTTAACGACTATCAAGGAGAAACTAAAGTGTTGCAAAACATTAAAATTATAATTTTCTTCTCTATTATATTGAAATAAAGTTTGATCATTAAATTGTTTATCCGAGCTGTCAAATAAAGTCTTGAAATCCCTATTTGTCACCTCGTTTTCCTTCTCTGCTACTTTGGAAATATTTTGGGATTGTTAAACGGAGTGACAGTAGTTCTCATTACTTGTTATTTCATCAAGTGTCATTTTGAGTAATCTCTTACGAGACTTTCAATAAAATCGGACAAATGTGAGCTCACTTTGAATCGACAGTTGCCCTGAAATAAGCACTGCAACGCAAAATGGTAATGCACGAAGTTTATAAAAGGGGATCAGAATTTAAGCGTTTGTTTGAACTTGCTTTTATCAGGGGCGGTGGGTCAACTTCAAAGAGGTGACCGAACTGAAGATGCGGTTATGCTCCTGCACTTGCTGCATAGAATAAGCCGCACTTTGCAGAAGAAAATGAACGAAAAGCAAAATGATGCAGTTTGTTAAACATATCAGCTTTACTCTGAAAAATTGATGAAATTAAAATAAAAGAAACCAAATTTTGTGACAATCTGATGTTCATAAGCGACCAGTGAGAGAAGGAAAGCTGCTGCGAAATTAGTGAAGTCAAAGGATATTTACGACTATCAGACCCCTGTAGTGAGAAATCCTGAGTTTTAGCAACTTTGTCAATGATGTGGAGAAAGCACCTTCCTACTGCTCTTAATGTGGGCATGACTGGAGACTCATACACTCAGCATGGAATTTCCCATCTCATTGTTGAGCCAATTAGATGTTAATCTTGAAGGTATATGTGGTGGACTAGGAGTCGGAAGCTTTCCCTGTCAAGTTGAATAAGGAATAAGGAAAGATCTGTCACATCTTTGGTATTCTGAAGCTGTAAACTACTGAGTGTCACATAAAATCATTTGCTATCTCAGTCATAAGAAGAAAAAAGTGAACAGAAGTAGGGAGATCGACTCCTCCTGATTAAATAACTCTGACAAAAGCACTGAACATGGTAGACAAACATTTGCTGAAATCCAGGGACGAATTGTGAATTTTGAATTTTGGAAGATGAACTGCCCATTTAGTAAATCCTGCACAACCCGAGTTTGAAGATGAGATTGAATAAGGCTCTTTGATTTCTTGACGTTGCCCTTGCCCTAGCCACATTTTGGTCCTCTTTCCCTCATCTTTTACTGGACTTTCTGATAATCAATTTCAGCTGCTTTCCACACATAAACCGTGTAAAATGTCTTCGTATTATCGTGGTATCAATAATGACAACCATGTATTTATAGCTCTAAATCACTAATAGATTTGCGATTTGAGTCAATGGTAATTTTTCGTAGAAAACGAGCTCAATAATTTATTGAAACTGTTGAACGAAATGGAAATGTTTCGGCGTTAGAAGAGATTAGTGGACAAAAATATTCATGATTTTTTATAGAATTAGCAAATGTGTGGAGTGTCATTAATTATTATTGCAGAGGCCTCTATGACTCATTAGCTCTTGCATACTGTCTTAAGTATCCATTCTTGTATTGAGCTGTCAATTAAAACAATATGAAACAGATCCCGAAATCACTTCCCTCTATTTCTATTTCTCCCTTCCGTCTTCTAACTTGAATGCGTTGGGGCTGATAATCATGTGGTTTTGTAGTTGGGTTTTAGTTGATCCATGTTTCTGCAGTTTTATTAGGGGAGACAAGCTGTTTATATAATCAAAATATGCTTTCCTAGCCCTTACTGTTTCTTGAAAGCTGAAGTAGTAAATGGCAGAGCTTTGCTTACAAGATCTTCATGTTCTCTTAAGTTAAGGCTGAGGTGTAGGGATGACTGGGTGAAAATTGCATCACATGTTGGTTCTTTCGAAGCAAAGACTTGTATTTTTATAAACCTTCATTTTTCGAATGATTTCACACTTAATAGGGAGTGGAAGAAAAGACACACCCATAAATTTGGAGCATAAAATACTGGAAGATTGCTTTACTCCTAACCTTTGAATTTGAAAGCTTGTAGTTGGCTGAGACTCCGATTTGGCACCCAAAATGAATCTGCTTATTTAAAACTGAATAGAACAGAAAATAAATACTTTAATCAAATAAACTCTTCCCAAAAGTTTGTCAATTACTGATTTAGGACATTTGACCCATATGCAACTAATTTCATACCGTGAAACGAAAGCAAAAATCGTAAAATGTGTGGTCACATTTTTAATAATAGTAATTAGTTGATTAATATATTATGCAATATAATGTTTATAATAATATATATTATATAAAGTTTAATTCTGCTAATAAGTTCTATTTGTCAGACCTCTTAGGAAATAAGAAATATTGGAATTATTGATTAAGCGATATTTGTACGAAACAAAAGTGCACTAGCAAAACATTAGAGCTCATAATGTTGAAAGTATCAATATTAATCTCGTTACTGTTTTCTAATATTTAGTCTGTATATCGTTGACTAAAACAAACACATGAGTATATTTCTATATTCCTGCCTATTTTATGCTTAGATCGGATGGAACAATAAAAGGCCTTTTGTAGTTTTACAAATTCGTTTTTATATAATATATCAAAGTGTAATTTACGCAAAAAGTTGGAATTATTTTGCATTGAATGAATTAAACAGAGCTCCACCAAATCAACCTAACCGAGGCGGCATGACCGACCTCTCAATTCAATCTGCTGGTCAATCTGCTTAGAATAACATAGATACGAACAAGCGATTTTGAAACTAAAGATTGAGATTTGGATCGTGAATCTTTAATGCAACGAACTATGCCTATTAAGTAAGTGACAGTTTACCTGATGGGTAGAACACTGAGATAAAATATGGTCTTTGATGATCTGACTAGTATTGCAAAGTATGAGCAGTGGTACGACTCACATTGGTATTCTATTAACGAAACCCAAACTCATAACTCATTGTGAGTCCTAGGTTGTTCATAAGATAAAAAATGTGCAAATCATTTTTTCTGACTAGTTTAATAATGACAAATATTTAATCAACTTAAATCTGCTTTTTTTAATCATCCATCAAAATATTTATTAAAATACGGGATATTGAAAAACTATTCTTCGAATGCATTATGGAGAAGAAAATAATACTAAGTTAAATGAAATAAATGTGGAAATCATATTATAACACTACAATTTACTGATTATACGGAATGGGTTGATTAATAAATTCTGTTTGGGCGGTAATTTGAGCCTGTCGGGTGTTTTTAGGTAATGTGGTTTTTCGTGAATTTCATTTAAATAATAATTTTCATGATTTCATTAATTTTTATCATTATTTATTCCATTTGTTTCAAAATTTTCAGCTGTTTTATAAGCAAATGTTGAAAGCATTACAAACTTTCCCTTGTGGATCTCTAATTCTCATCTGTGTAAGTTATTTATATATACTTATATCATTTTTAGGCGCGACTTCGGTGTTCCGCCTCGAATCCTTCATGTGAACCCCACAAAAAAGTACATATCCGGTCCAATGAATACGAAACCGATAAGTGGTACAACCTCTCTCCGAAAATTCTTGATCTCCTTTCTCGAAACTTGCATAATCAAGAATATCATCCTCTGTGGTTGATAAAGCAACGGATAATCGATTTCCTTCACAAGGTCTGTCCTTCCTTTTCATGTAATAGTTTTTATTTATTAGCGTTCAGAGCATAGGCAACCCGATGGGAAGACTCTCTTTTCTGTGTACGATTCAATTAGTCCAGTAGTCTCGACCTTCCAGAATTTTGATAGTCTTCTTGTTAGACCTGACCATGTCAGTCGTCAACTCACAGATACATATTACGTCAGTCAGAACACCTGTCTGCGCAGTCACACCTCAGCTCATGAAATGGAATTGATCAAATCTGGGTCTGACGCTTTCGTTACGGTTGGTGATGTTTATCGTCGAGATGATATTGACGCCCTTCATTATCCTGCTTTTCATCAATTGGAGGGTGTTCGGCTGTTTGGCAAAGAGGTAATTCTAGTTGTAATTCTACATACTGTTTATTGATTCCAATGAATCTTGATTTAATTATAGACAAAACGGCAGTTATTTAGATATTGAAATATGTTGTTGGGATTCATACTAGGCCTTCTATTAAGTTATCGCATATACTTTTGCTGTCGAAGATTGCCTTTTCTCATGGGTATGTTAAGATCAGAATGCCCTGCATTAAGCTTTTCTGTCAAACAATGTCAGTTTTTTTTCATTTGATTTATGAAATGTCTTTAAGTTGATTGAAGTGCCGTCTAATACCTACCTCATTTAATTTTTATAAGCCCTATGTGTATGTGGTTGATCTGTTAGTAACCTTACCCATACCATAGACATTGCTTGTGTAAAATTGGTATTTTTTTACTTCGATAATATCCAGTTCACCGAAGACTTCGGTAGATATAGATGTATCGTTCAAACACTAGGGAACGCAAAAATGTAAATTGACCAGATAATCATGTCTTAGAAGAAGATTTATGGAAGCGTGGCGTTTTTTAATCCATTGAAAGAATACATAAACTAAGACGTCGAATTAAATCCCCACTTTGATATGCGACTCCCAAAAACCATCACAATAATTTTAATCATCGGTTGCTCCCCTCCTCCTTCCCTCCTCTCCCCCACGTATATTACAAAAATGCAGTAGTCTTTGATTTCGATAAACAATGATTGATAAAAGAGGATATAGGGTCATGAACGGGGCGACGATGTTGGCGTACTTAAAAGCAAGGAGAACAAGGTCTCAAAAAGATTTTTTGTCTACTTCCTTGCACTTGCGAAATATCACGTTGCATTTTCTGGTTTGCTACTGCATCTTATTCCTCTCAATTCCTCGTCGTTGAGAATAATATTTCCCTTTATTCTAATCAGAGCTATTTATCTACAATGAGTTGGTTTAGTCACCAGCGTCGCATTATTACTGGTTGTGTTTTCCTGATTTATTTTTTTATGAGAGGTGCCGTCCTTAATGTCTGAAGCGTCATGATTACGTATTGTTTAATTTTAGCTCTTTAAAGATGTGCCCAATACAGGCAATGTCTCCAAACTCTTCGAGTACGAAGCACCTGCAGTTTTGCCTCCACTATCTGAAGCCCCACCGTCATCTGATCTACTCGAAGGTCGACAGCCTCGTCACACTGCTGAAACTGCTCGCCTTCTGGAGATTCAATTGAAGAGTGTCTTGAGAGATCTGGCTATCCATCTGTTTGGCAAAGGTTAGCCGTCATAATCGTCACACAAGTCTATTCACCTGTTTTAAGTAGTATATTTTAAAAGCTTATGTCAGTAATTCGAAGTGAGAAAATAACTGCGTGGATTTTTGAACGAAGAAGTCTGAAGAATAAGGCTCTTTCGATTTTATTAATTCATATTTTAGTCAATTTTGTCTTAACATTTCGGCGTTTCTTAGTGTTTAAGAGTTGGTAGAAGCTGTGGCTTAGATATCTCGGACACAGGTCAGCCGTTTTGGTCAGAAAGCTAATTTACTCGATTGCTTTTATTTAGTTCACTGTTAAAATTTATTAAAGATTTGAAGTGGGTAGCTAGTGCCATCTTTTGAGCGGAGAAGCCTCTGAAACCAGATCCGTTTGCTCTTGATGAATTTAGTTCACTTGTTTCTTTAATTCGTTAAGGCCTTAAAATCAACGAATCTCGACTTTTGAGAACTTGAGATTTGGGAGAGAGTTTTACAATCTCGAGCGTTTTCGTTATTTACATTTTTCTCCCTCTCTGTCTACCTCACAAACCACCCTAAGTGGGAGTTAAATTCACAAAGAGTCCCCGCTAATTCAAAGGAGCATGCTGAAGCATTCTCAACTCGCCATTTGGTAGAACGATTTTTTTTTTAAATTCGAACAATTGACAAGCTTTCGTGAGTTAATATTTTTCAAGATGGGACTAGTAACATTAGGGGATTTTGGTTTCCCAATAAGATAATACTAATGTATTTGAGTTGCAAAGTTTTATAGGAACCCTTAATGCGTATTTTACTTAAAATTCCCAGAGGTTATTTCTTAATAAGCGTAGGTAATTTTGTTTGTTATTAAAATAGAGCTCATAATAATTTAATTCGTACAAAAATTGCCTCCTTATTTATGATAGCTCTGGTGTGGATTTTCTCTTTAATTAAATCCATTGAAATATGGGAGTGGAGAAAAAATGTTATATGAATTTTAATCGCATAACATGATTTCTCATTCACTATTTGCAGATACTCCTATGCGATGGGTTCCCGCCTACTTCCCCTTCACACACCCCTCATTTGAATTGGAAGTTCACACGGGGGTGGTAACTGGAAATGACACAGATGGTTGGACAGAAATGCTGGGATGTGGTATTCTACGACAAGAAATTCTTGACCACAGTACGTTTGAAATTATTTCGAAAAATCATCTCTGCTTAAATTAGTTTCAGTAGCTTGTATATTTCTATTCAGGTGGAGCCAGTGACAAGGTCGGATATGCTTTTGGTCTGGGTCTGGAGCGATGGGCTATGAAACTCTATGGAATTCCAGATATTCGACTCTTTTGGTCGAAAGATGAGGGTTTCTTGCATCAATTCAAGGTTAACGATATCAATAAACCCATCGCGTACAAAGCTGTGAGTAATTACCCACCCTGTCCTATGGATGTCTCATTTTGGCTACCACATATGTCTGCGACAGATAGCCATTTGGAATTTGAGAGAGATTTCTATGAGATCGTGAGAGAAGCTGCCGGTGATTTGGTTGAACAGGTTAGTTGCTAACTTGTATTTTATTTACGAAAGTGATTTACGGGGTACTTTTCGAAGTATTTGACTCATAGCTCCTAATTCTGATATTTGGAAAATGTCGTAATCGACAAACTTTAAGTGTTTTTTGTAAATATTTGTTTATTATTGAGCTTAATTTGTTGAGGATGGAGTAGGACATTCCTTAAGTGAAGCCTTAATCACGCTTTTCCTTTATAATATTTGAAGCGTCCATAGATGGGAACTTTGTTGCACCTTCACTGCATTCGCCTGCCACATTTATCAAAAGCGTTGAAATTTTTCTGTGGCACATAACTAATAGGATTGCATTTAACTAATCTAGCACAAATCTGATGAATGAATCCCTACGCATTTCCCAAATTTTATCTATGTCACCACTAATCGCTGAGATCTAATTATCTCCACCTCACAGTGGGGCTTGGAATGTTTGACCCTACCGCAACCTCAAGTCCCCTGTAGATAACCCTCGTGTGTCCTCAAGTGGTTTATTTTAACTATTAAATTAAGCTAATTAAGTGGCCCTTAAATGAGTGTTTGTGTTAGTGTTCAGTTTCCTCGCGGTGATGTCCGACCATTCCACCTCTTCATGGTATTCCTTCTATATGGACTATAAGGCCTTTTTGCATATACACACGGACCATGCACGCACACAGGCTTGTCAATTACCGGCTCCTACGCTCCCCTCTCACCTACTCTGTCCCTCATTTCTCTTGCCCTTTTGAACCCTCATCGTGTTTTGTTAATACATTTTGGCCTAGTCAGCTCTTAGTGTTCTGCTCTAAAGCAAAAAGTCCCTGTGAGATGTGTCGCGCAGTTGATGAAATCGGAGTTGTTTTCGTTTCATTCTACAACCCAATGTGCCAGCCCAGAGGAGGTAAATGGCATGTTTCATTTAAGTTTAATTAAATTTGTTTTCCTATTTATATTTGTTTCTTGACCATCTTTATCGAATTTTTCCAGCCAAGATTGATTGATCTTGCCAAGGGTTATTCTGGCGTCTTGTTTGACTTACCTTTACTGAAACTTACTTAGAGCCACCAGGTACTAATAGAATCAAAATAACACGCATAAAGAGATGTTTCATATAAACTCAGTTTCCTCTATCGGGTATTGGTCACGAAATTCAATAAAGCCTGAAAGTGTATTTCCTAGACTACCCTTCTCTCATTATTCAGGGGAATTTTTGCTCTCTTGTTATCAGTCACCATTAACACTGTGGTCGAATGGTCATAATGGTTTGTTTGGCACTACTAATAGATATTCTGATAGCCTTTACCTTAACAATTTAAGGTTCTTTTAACCTGATAGGTTCTAATTAATTTATTTGTCTAGGAAAAGGGGTTTAATTTCGTGCCCTCCAGATGCTTCACCTAGGAAAATTAGACTTATTGCATATCACGCGGAGTTTCTGTCAGTGATTTTTTTTCCCCTTTTAGGTGACCATGATCGATCGGTTTGAGGATCTCAAGAGGGGACGAGTGAGCCTGTGTTATCACATCGTCTACCGAAATCATGAGAGGACACTCACTATTGATGAAGTACGCCCATTGCATCAGAAAGTTGGTCAACTAGCAGAATCCCGACTTGGCGTGAAAGTTCGCTGAATTTGCTCCTGACTGTACATATTTTCTGGCTTTTTAATTAGATATAATGTGATTCATTTGAGTAGAAATTATATTTTTTTGTTTTCTGGTGTCCAGTAGAATAGGGACAAATTGTTCTAGGTCTTTACTTGGTTATTTGATTAGTCTGGCGATTATTATCCAAAATGCCTTCATATTTTTATTGATTTAATGCTTACGATTTTATTCAGATCGGTCCCAGATATTGTAGCTAAAGTTGAGTGTTTTCATCGACGGCTGTTATTAATGCCCATTCGTGATCTGTTGATTCCTGATGCAAATAGGTGGACTCGGAAATCTCTTATTACTTGGAATTTGTGAGCAGCATCTTTATGTCTGCCTTATGGCGGGTGGAACCTTATTATAGTTGGGCTCACCTTCTTCCTTCTGTGAATCGAGTGATAATGCTTTGGATGACTGTGGTTTCTCTTTCTTAGTGCACTTGAAAGTCCGGTTCTATTGACTACAATGACAAAAATACAATTCGATCATCTCTTGGGTTAATCAGGTCAAAATCTTTACAATCAAGTAAATATTAATTCCTCGCATTCGCATAGAATTTACGCTGTGGTGGCTCATGGCAGAACCTAAGAGATATCATTTGCTATCTCGAAAACGACCAAACCTACTTTACATCCATTCGTTCGCCGACGGTCATCTCCGCATGTGAAATGCAGACAGGACGTTGAAAGATGATCCTCTACGCATTTCCAAAATTACTCTCCATTCGTATCCTCTATAAAAATACTTCGGTTTTTCTTCCACGAAGCCGCAGTGAAATCCGTATATTTCTATGACTCAAAACCCCTATCTGTCATGTCTAAACACGTCTTTCGATTCTTCCCTTTCTATCACTGTTTTGCTTCATTGGAAGCACATCTGTATTCATGTTCTCATGTCCATCCTTGTCCAATTGACTCATATAAACTGCTTTTGTATTTCCACAGGCACACATGTAAGCCTGCTTCTACGCTTCCTTCTCATCGCCTTCGTTCTTTGTCTCTTTTACACGCTTGAATCCTCATTGTGGTTGATCAATACATTTTGACCTAATCAGCTCTCGGTGTTCGCGTTTGTAACTGTTACTGCTGTTGTTGGTTGTTAGCTGTCAGCCACTAGTTGCTGCCCTAAACCCAACAACGTCAGGCTCACAGACACTCTGGATGTGGTATTGATCGGATCTGTGAAGGTATAAGGAGCCGACAGTGGATTCGCCTCATCATATTGATTTAGCCTAGCGAGTGATAATAGTTGATAACCAACGTAGAGCTGCTTCAGTTCCCCAGCCTTCAATCTCATATGCCTTGCTCGTTCAGCTGACGTTATTGTCTAATATATTTTCAAGAATGACCCTCTTACTATTGATAATCACTGACATTCCTTTGAAACAAATTGAAAGAGAAACTAGAGCTGTTTTGGGACTTCCATATTTAGTAATGAGGAAATTGTGAATTTTTCGGGTGTACTACATGTCTAAAGAAAAGACTTGGTAGCCAACCCTAATTATCAGATAAACTTGATCAAAATCGGTTGACATGTTAAAGAGAAGAGTTCTCTGATTTCCACAAAAAATCCTTCAGTTTTTGAGAGTTCTTAAACCCATTCGACAGAATGACACCGTTCTATAAGTATTGAAACTGATCTCATATGGGAG
>CAADRB010000071.1:506799-533477 GCA_900708905.1 Hymenolepis diminuta | reverse complement strand
ACACGTATGTTCAAGTGCTCTACGGTCGCAGTCATCAATATTGCCTCAAAAATAATTTGATTTCAGGAGAACCAGTTTTCTTACGGGTTTTGGTTGATTATCAGAATTAGCTCTTCCCTCGTAATTGCTAAAAATCGTATTTCGGGATCATGAAAAAGAGAAAATCAACGCTCAGAGTCATTATCGTGCTATAATTGATTGATTTCTGACCTCTATATTTGAGCTCGGGACTTGGATGCCTATATTGATGACTCATGCCCTAAAAGAAACCGAATTTATTTTGTAACTTAATACTACTGAAATAGCCTTACTTCCAGCATATAAAGACTGGCTTTAGTGAATCTATGGCTTCAAAGGATGATGCCTTCACGGAGGTCATGGGTAGGAATTCGCCTATAACATTAATAGAGGATTCTGTTGGGGTAGATTGCCAACAGTAAATGAAAGAAAAGAAACGCCAAGGACTGCGTAGACCAGATTGTATTGAACAAAGCTCAGTACAGAGTCTCAAGGAAAAATAGGGAATTGGAAAAGGATTGAGCAATGAGAGATGCGTCTGACGAGCTAGGGTTCCCTGGTGTGTGTGTGTGTGTCTAATGGAAGGCTGTTTATAACCGACACTTCGGGTGAGGACAGGCATAAGGATATGGTTGTATGCGCGCTTTAATTAGTCGGGGCGATTGTGGGAAAAGGAATGGCCGATGCAGACAGGACTGGTTAATATGGGGTTGATTAAGCGGTGTCTGCTACTATCGTCTGAGGTATGTTTACCTTTTCCGGGTCGATGTGACATAGGCCAGCTGAGGACACACGATGTTTTTTTATGAGTGCTTGGTTCGCAGGAATGGTTAAGGTTTACAGAGATTACTTATGAGGACAAGATAATCAAATTTGGTGATGATTAGGGATGGTGTAAGATAAAATATTTCGGAGAAGAGGCATTCATCCTTCAATTCCAACTTTTCTTGGTGCTTATTGACAGTCTGGAGGTACTCATAATAGACTCCAAAATGGAGGTGAAGGGAAAAAGATAAGATGTTGAGTTCATCCCCTACACTGATATCAGCAATAGAGGGGAAAGTAATATAAGGCTGCGTCGCCATTGGTATAATGATTCGTAGTCATTTAGATAATCAAGACTGCCCACTGAAGTGTACTTAGATCACGGTAACTAAAACTAAGAAGGGAGAAAACTTTAAAGCCCTATCATATTTGCGGCGGTCGCTCGATCTCATAAGAGTTTGTATCTCGTCTTACATGTAGAACACAGAGTATGTCCGGTAGATTCCCTTTTGTTTTCATTGACTCTCTGTTAAAACTATGTGAAACAGACCTCAAAACACAGCCCCTTTGTATCTAAATTGAATAGATGTATTAAATTACTCTTAAGTTTTCTGACTTTGGAGTACACTGAGGCTGACAATTTGGTGGAATGAGTGGTTGATATTTACCCGTTCCAGCTTTTACGATTAGGACCTTAATACTGGAGACACCCTAGAATTATTAAAAGGTTGCAATCTTGTACTGCGACAACATTTGACCCAAACGAAGGCTTCTCTTCACTACTGTATTAAGAAAGTACAACTGTTTATCCATAACTTTGGGTCATACCGGTTAGCCAGTGGATAATTAATTTTCCACAAATGAGTAAGGAAGAATAGTAGCCGAAATATCTAGTGTTAACTATTATCGAGCTCGTCAGTTTGGCCGGTAGTAAAAGGCAAAATATTCCATTTCTTTCTTGATACATATACATTATTTTCCCCAAAATTAATTTATATGTATATTTCTTCATTCTCTTATTGATTTCCTTTATTTACATTACTGTTATAAATGGCGGATAATATAAATGGACCTATCAATACGAAAACGCGAGTTCTATTTTGACATGGTGGTTCGGGTCGTTTTGTGTTGTGGTGTCGTCGGGTCGTATTTATAACTAGTACACTTTCTTAGAGAATCCAAGAGTCGGTTACGGTATCCTACATAGAGGTGCAGATCATGACGTCTTCCTATCGGAAGGTTAAGTTAGTTAGAGGCAATGGCTTTTTAACTATCACCGAAGAATAAAGAAACTGGATTAACTACTGACTCTCCAGTCTCCTGCTTTACAACTTTAAGACAAGAAGGAGAAGGAAGGTAACTCAATATTTTCGTTAGGAAGAGCACACATACATCTAGGAGTTAATAAACACTGAGGGCGAATAAGTGGAAAAATGATGCTCGGATAGGAATAACTGAAGAAACAATTAAGAGAGGATGTGTTTTGATTGGAACAGAGTGATACTCAATATGCGTTGGCATAAAACTGAGGAAAGTGATTTGGAAATTAAATCGAAGTTCTAAAAAAGTCTGGGTTGGTTTCTAGCTTCTAAGGAATCAGCATCACAGTCATGAATATTATTTAGTGAAAAAAAAATTACCTCCAAGCTCATTCAAGAATACGTATTCCAAAATTCATCTTGGGTGGAGAATGAAACCATGGAGTCTTCCTGATGAGGGACTCGAATTCAGTCACTCTCCTTGTTAGTCAGACATAATCACTGTGGTTGGCCGTTCTGTTCAATGGTTGTGCGCCGATGGCAATCAAACTTGCGACTTCTGACATGGGTTGTGCGCACGGTGACCAAAGCTTCACAGAAGCATAATTAATGGGTGTAAATGTTTCACTCTATTGGGAAGACCGTGGAAATGTGCGTCAGGTGCGAAACAAGATTTGGGCTGCTAAATTGTAATAGATTAAATTTGTAATTATTCGCCTATTTATGCTGGAATCTAGTTGAAGTAGGTACTAGGACATAGAAAGCGTTCTATAATTTTGGAAGCATTTCAGATCAGAGTTAATCGAAGTAATCCGGATTGACACAAATAAAGTATTTGTGTCTGTTCCACTAGCTAAAATGTACTGCAGTTAATGAGTATTTATGCGTATTTCCAAATCTGGTCTCTATAAATCCATCAGAAAGACCTCTCAAGCTGAAAGTCTCGTGGAATAATGAATTCGAGAGGAAAATACAAAATGAAATTTATGTAAGTAGCGGTGTTTCGTTTTTCATCATCTGATCATCATCAGCGAATGAACACGGGGCTAACTTTAATGATAATAATGACTCGAAAAACAACATATCTTGACCCGTATTTGGATTAATATACTGGATGACCTGGGCTGATCCCACATGTATGCCTTGTGATATCAGGACGAAGTTGTTTGATTCCATGGTCACTTCAAAACCGGAGTACGCCCGGTTATTATTTCATTCAATTGTTTCTCTACTTGATTCGGGTCTTCGGTGTGAATTAAAAGACAAAATAAGTCATAGAAATTATTTGTAGAATGAGTATTCAAGTCTTTCCTCAATTTTTCTCGTGTATCTGTAGTCGAAAGTACCACAAATTAACCTATCTAATCTGTAGTATAAGTTTTCTTCTAATCTACTCAACAGTCGATTTAACGACATTGACAGTAAGCACGGATAGTGCTCGAGCCAGTCATTTTCGTCGGTCAGTCGGTTTGGAGATATCTCTCGCTGCTTATGTCTTCGTAAATAGAGATGGAGAGGCTGGATTCTGTCATCATTGATAATCAAATCTCACCTTTCATATGCCACCGAGCACGTTGAAAGTAGACCAAGCTAGCGATCTCGCCACTCAATAGGAAAGTACTTGTCAACGCGTGGATCCACAAATAAGAATCTAGGACCGGAATGATACTCAAACACAATCCATGCTGCTGGAGAAATCAGTAGCCACTTTGGCAAAATCTTTGCTCACTCTCACTCTTTTAGGTTTCTTGGTCCACCTTTCTTACTCTTACAAAACTGTATGTTAAATCATGTTGTATTGCCTTTAGTATAATATTTTTATAATTAAAGGATACAAATGGTGTGCGGAAACGATCGTCTTGCCACAATGGTCACCTTCCTCTAAAGAACAGGAGACCATGGGTCAGAGACCGGGGTTCAAGCTTCTCATTGATCTGCTCTGCGCCTATGTTAGTCAGGATTCTGGCAATTATTGGGCTACTTCAATTCCTCAGTAGCAACATACTTGGTGACCTATACCTTGGTCAGCTGTGTACTTATAAGATGTTTCAAGTCCCCACCTGATTTTACTCAACCTAATCCTTCCACGTCTTAAAGTAGAGATTGATGAACTGAAATGGACGTTATCAATTTCTCATTTTAATCAGCTGGCCGTCAGCTTTGAGCACTGCAGACGTCACCTCAAAAATAGTGGTCTATTGAATGTTTGAACACAAAAATTCTAGCGATTTATTTAGAGACCGGATCCTCAAGTTTCCTGAAGGGACGCAACGAACTCGTTGCCGTAATCCAGCAACCGAATGAAGAAAGACTCGCCTCCATTTCCTGACTTTTCCTCCTTTTAAGCTTCTGATCCCTTGTTTTAAGTATCTAACAATGTAATCAGATGTTCCCTTATTATTCATAATTCTTTCTTTATCTGGCAGTATTATAAATATTTTAAAGTGTCTGGGTAAGCAAGTGATATCTCTTAGTAATTTACCTCAATTTTATGAAAGAATATATCAATGTAAGCTACAGTTTCTGGTAGATTTCTAACACACGGAGTAACATTTTCTTGCAAAACCGGCAGAAGGTCACAAAACTGGGAGAGGTTTCCAGATCCGATTGTCTGTGATCTGTATTTTATTATAACCGAGATAAAAACGTAGATGACCTTCAAGGGTAAGTGATGCAATTTACTATATACATCAAAGGTATCATTCTGTGCAAAGGGGCTCTCGCATCTAATACGGATCTCTTGAAAGTCCTCTATCTTCGCTGGTGTGTCTATATAAGGGAAATCGCATTTTTTCGGTAATAATTACTTTAAAAGCTGTGCAAACTTGGCAATCTCTCCGTTAGCTACAACAACACCAGCTAGTATAGTAATTGAGTATTTTTGGGTAACTTGGGAAGTAATTTGTGAGAAATAGCCTAAGTACTACTGCTATACCTAGCAGCGAATTCCTTCATACTGGCAGCATCCAGTTTCCAAATTGTTTGAACTGGAAAGATGGCTGAGTAAAAAACTCCGTTCTGGGATTGGTATTACCGATTTTCGAATGGAGGATAGTGGTCACACAATTCTGTATCGAACAGAGTTGATTTTTTAAAAAAGAGGAAACTTACTCAATTGTCGCATTAAATTTGCATACGTAAATCTCGTTATCTCTGCATATAGTCACTTCGAATAAATGATCTAGTTCTATTCTCTGTTTTGGAGTATAAAAATCCTGAGATATCCCGATGAATTCAAAGCTATCATTGTTATTAAAGGACGTATTTCTACGTAGAAAGTATCTGAAAAGAAGAATCAAGAAAATAATCTCAGTTTCGCTTACCTCAGTAACAATGGATGGGATATTAGAATTTAAAATGGCTTCTGGATTCAGCGAGAGGGTTTGATCGTCCCATCTGATATAGTGATATTTTCCCGACTCCCACCAAACATTTGGAAATCTCTGTAAATATGACAACTTTGTAGCTTTCATGGAGTTAGACTCTCGACATAGCTTATTATGGTTATTCGTATTGTTTGATCCAAAAACTCTGGATGTTTATAGACTCTCACCTTGGGGTTCAATAGCAGCGGCCCCGATAATATACAGCCCGGTTTTAAGTTTAATGCCAGTTGGTGTGTTCAAATCGCCTACTTTTAAAATAGATATGAGGAGGATAGAATCTGTTATTTCGGCCGTATAAAAATTGTCAGGATCACTGAATTTTGTTATTCGCTAGCGTATTAACTCCCACTCACCCTGCACTACAATTACTCAAAAGGACACACTTGGGTTTATACCGATCTCGGCGTATCGTGCACTGCAACCAATCATATATTTCCCATCTCTGAACTCATAGGTACTGATTCCACCTATTATAGACAGTTTGGGGTCTAAATTTCGCAAGTATATTTTGGTTTAAATGAAAAAGGAGCTTGCCTCTTGTCAAAACAAACCCACGTTGTAAAACGCTAACGGAAATCAAAATACACCTGGGAGTGATAAGTTCATTTTCGGCGAAGGATTCAAAGATGGCAACTACTGAATGAACACTGTCTTCTGCGAAGTGTGTGTGTGCGTGGAATGTGTGACTTTGATAGGTCGATATTAACTTGAATCTTCATTAAAACAAAGAACAGTAATTCGTTGACGGCATTACCCAGAGAAATCATTAGATTTCAAGATTTGAAGATCCACATTGAATGACAAGCATAACTTTCACTTAAGCCTGCATATATTCGGGCATGATCTGAACTATTCAGATACTTAAGAAGAGCCTTCAAAATTGAATTAATATTTACTTTATAACTTTTTCCCACTTAATTGAGATAACGATTAACTTTTATATTGTTTATCTGAAATAAATTAAATGCGATAAGCAATATTCAGTTTCTTTTATGAAGTCACCGGATGAAGAAATCTAAGCTTGCAACCTCCCCAATCAATTGGGAAGCACTTACGAGCTCGTAGACCAACATGGACGTACGGCGAGCCAATGGAAAGCTAATACCCGAGATATACTTCACTACGATCCCAATAAAGAATATTATGAAGTACTTATTGAATTAAATTGTAGAGAGAATCATTCATTATTTAAATATTGAGTAAAACTTACCTCTACCCAGGTACTTAAGGAGTGGATTGCATTCCCATTGAACTGTAGCTAAAATTTTTCCTCCTTCCATCACGGTTAAATTGCAAGAGAACACCTCGTTCACATAAACTTCCCGTAGATATTCAGGCTGCAATTAAAATCGAAAGCTCACCCGGAGGAAATTGGAATTCCTTTGACACATGAAATGCAAAGGATCACACCTAGAAGCGATTGATACTTCATGTAAGGGCAGAAGATATTTATGATAGAAATAGGGAAAATACACTTCAACCGTTAAGACCAGATTGCGAACGATCGTTGCTAGTCTCCCCTACCCACTCTTGGATGCAACAAGATATAGATAAACCAAGGTGGCATGACCAATCACGTAGCTAAATTAGACAAACAGCTCCGAATATCGTCTAACTCATGAACCTAGGACACCTCTCACAGAGCAACATCCCTTTTGAGAACACAGAGAACTCAACTGCAATAGAATACAAATAAAGTCAGCCTCCTGACGTCCTGACTTCAAAATCTACTTTTTTCTCGACTCTCTTTCTGATTTCATACTTCATTAGACTATTTTTACGCTATCTCATGATCACAACTTATACAATATTTTCCAGTATCTGTGGTGATAATCTTTTAATTTAATAAATGTTTTAGAAATACATTCACATATATGTACACGATACAAAGACGTCAGATTCAATCATTGGGGTTTTGACGAGACAGCTTCTCCCTGATCACCTCTCTTCTTTGCCGCCAACAGCGGTCCACGACGACGTCGCATGAAATTGAGGAACTCTGCTGCTTCCTTGTACTCCTTGTGCATCTGGCTCACACCGAAGGTTGGATCTGTAAGAAAGATATCGAACCGGGAGTCGTTCTCGTTTGCACCCGTCCACTGAAAAGATAAAAAGGAAGGATATAAAATGGCCAACCAATATCTTTTAGTATTTATATGAATGCTTGTAGATGCTTGGATGCTTGTAGAGTTGTTGATGGAAAGACTAAACATCCGATTTTCATTTAAGTTTCAAAGGAAAAATTGAAAAATTTTAAAGCTGTATGGACGGCTGAAATCATTGGCTCCTAGTTAGTGATATTGCGATGAAAGGACATCGAAATAACTTAGATTTCACCTGGAGTGAACTCATGGTGATCTCTAAAAGAATGCTAATGTGTCGAGGCATGACGAATCAACCGATCAATAAGTTCTGAAGATCGTGGGCATAATCACTGGGAGTCAGTACATGAAATTTGAACATCAGGACTTTACGCGGTAACTGTGTTTCACGTGAGAATAATATGGACAACACAAAACTTCAAGAAATAAGACGTCCTGACGTCATTCACGATTACGGGATCAAATTAATAATAAAATTCAATGAAAATTAAGTTCATTTGATCAACAAAAATGATTAGTTAACAGTCGTATTACAACTACGATTTGGACATAAAGATATATAGCTTTAAATATTGCGGTCACTATATGGAGAGTAAGATAAAATACAAAGATGTTTCTTGAAAAGTAAAGTTACCTCCGAAAATCGGGTTGCAATGTGCGCCACTTTGTCCTTACCACCTCCAGGATAACTTCTGCTGGAGATCAGTTTTCAAGATAATTGAGGAATAATTGATCTGGTTATCATGAACGAGACTTGAGTTCTCCCGTAGCTTCATGCAACTTATTTCACAATCCAATTCTACTTTCTCTGATGCCAGAAAAAAGCTAACATCCGAAATTGCGTGAGTCTAAGGAATGGGTAGTTGTGTCACTCCCATCTTAATATCTGCATAGCTTTTAGCCGGAATAAGTGAGGATTTGTAGCATCAAAACCAGCTGAAATATTTCAACAACAGCGCTCGCTAAGTAGTTTACCCTGTTAAGAAAACCTTAAATAGTATTAAATAGCCGCTATTAGCTAGTAAGACACAGGTGAATCAAGACGACATGAAATGAACCAGCCGAGGTCAATAAAATATGGACGTCACGGACATAAACAGTCTCAGGAACACAGAGTTCAATTGGGACGTTAGGATATAACCCAAGAAATCAAAAGTGAACAATCTGATGAACGCAAGTTTTAAATGAAGGAGAACAACTTTGAAGCGCTGAGTTTGTTCTCCAAATGAATTATTCTAAAGCTCTCATTAAATGAAGAAGAGGATAGAAACCTTCAGAAATCCTGATCTAGAAAATACGGGGTCTTTAGGATCTCAAACATTTATGACCTTAATTTTCAAGCATGACATTTAAACAAAAGAAACGTACTAATTCCTTCAATTTCTCCCGATTTTTCTCCTGTTTTTGCTTCTTCAGTTGTGCCTTTTTGCGCTAAATTTGAAAATAGAAAAAAAGAACGGCAGCCAATACAATAAATCCCAGAAGGCAATTTATACTGAAATCTAAAAAACCTTACCATTGCAAGCTTCTTCTCTCTTCTCTTTGCCTCCTTAGGATCTCCTTCACTAATACCAACTTCTTCAACACGTCGCTTCTTTTTTCGACGACCTTCAGGCCCATCAGCATCATCATCTGACATCCTATCCATGTCATCAAAATCGAGACTGGAGTCGTCGTCATCCGAATTATCCTCATCTATAGCTTCAGGAAGGTACCTTTTCGACACAGTCTTGCGTCCCCCTTTAGCGAAGGCAATTGAGGACTTCTTTTTCTTGGTCTTCTTTTTTGTGGTTGTGTCGTCATCAGCAGTGGTGAGGTCATATTGCTCGTCTTCGGAAGAGGCGTCAGCGCCTTTGTGACCATCTGAGTCATTGAGATCATATACTTCTTCGTCTTCGGCCTCATCTTCAGAATCATCAGAATCATGACCATCTTCAGCATCGGATTTCTATAACAGAAATAAGACAGGACGTGCTTAGTAAAGGTGCTTTTACAATCTGAGTTAGGCTTTATGACATTCGCTTCAAAAGCTAATTAACTTAAAGGCTAACAGGACACAACATTCTTTCTTAAATTGGATAAACGAGAGTTGAGATGGTGTATTGAACGATTCCAAAGGGAGGAGAGAATACAAATGATGAGAAGAAGCGACCACCTCGCCACAATGCCCGCAATCCTCACTGGCGGGGAGCCTGGACATCGCTGTATTTCGGCATTAGATCACACTGCGTGCTAGTATGTGTGCGAGCCAACGAGCCAACTTCCAATTGTTTAGTAGCAACATGATTGGCGTTTTCTGGAATCCTATCCTTGAATGCCTGACGTGGCATACGTATCAAGGTGGTATTGTGGTATTCAAATCCCTCATGATAAACCCTTTTTGAAATATACCAATCCGGGTACGATTGGTAACTTAGCCACCGTCGAGTATATCCTGTTTATCTTTCCAAGCGATTATACTTGGCATAATATAATGTGATTTTAGTCAAGACGTGTTCTATTCGAATGCTTGTGAGTCTTAATAATCAATACGTCAGGGGCATGTCCACCCCCTCAATTCTACATAAGGGTCACTCATCTTGGACCACCGTGGACACAAGGGCCAAATATTGAGGTTTGAATTTTGACACGCTGTAGAGACAACATAATGATTCTGTTATGCTTAAAATTTCTTCGCTAATCTCAAATACGCGCTCATGGCTGTAAGGATATACAAATAAATCAAAGCGACATGACTAGCCTTTTAATTGAGTCAAAAAAGTTCTATATATCGCTGACACGAACTCACCCAGATACCCAGGTACCATGAAATAATTGAAACATTTGGATATTATATAGTCCAAATAAAGCAAGACTTGACGTTCTGACGTTATTACATACTTCTACTCGACACCCAGTTTTTTTCTATTTCAAAAACTTTACTTACTCCTTTACTCCTTGCTAGAATATGTCACTATTCTTGCATCATTATTTTAATGGAATCACTTACCTTTTTCACATCCTCCGCAGGTTCGGCATTGCTGTCATTGAGAGCAGAGAGAAGAGCGGCACGGAGTTCTTCTGGGAGTACTTTAGGGGGTCTGTGTTTGTGAATTCGGGGCACTGTGGGCGCAGGATCCGGTTCGTCCACATCTGAAGGCGCTGCTGTGCTCTGACCACTCGATGACAACGCCACGTACTCACTCAACTAAGGAGAAAAGACACACATACGGAAGGAGAAATCGCAGCCTATACCAAATGATAGATCTGTAAATCTAGAAACGAAAGTAACACCATATACATTCTCCTACCGTGAACGGTATTAAGAAAATTCAAGAAGTACCTCGCTCTCAATATTTGCAATTGTCACCATCTATTAAACTTAATATCGAAAAACTGAAAATTCACCAAAGATAATATAATTTGACTAACCTGAGCTTTGCCTTCAGAGAAGAGCTTCTTCGGGTCGATATCCTCCGCAAACTGCTCACGAAGCCATTGCGTCCTAGCAGCAGGTGTTCTATCCCAACTCAGAGAAATTCTTGTTGAATGGAGAGCAGTATTTTCTACAGTACGCGGCTTATACTTGAGCCGATTCACCTCACAACACTCGCTCACTGCATGCGCCCATTCAGGTGGCACCTAGTGCCGAGGAAACCAATTTCAGGTTATTCAAACTACTCCACCGATTAAAGTAGTATATATTTCATAAACTTACAGAAAATGTCATGTCATCAGGGACGAACCTCAGATCGAATCGAATACCGGTATCTGCGAATTCTACATCATTGCATGCCTGATACACAGCTGCTGCTGTCTCCTTGGAGTCAAATTCAGCAATTGCATAGTAATACTTAAGACGCTGGATTTGATATCGACGCAGACGGCGTCGCACTTTAACTGATGTAACAGACCATGCTTTTTTTTCATCAGCATCCATTTCAATTGGATTTCTGGGGTCTTCCGTTTCTTCCTCCTTATCTTCTTCTTCAGCATCGCTGTTTTCCCAAATATCCCTTGGGCCCTGTCTCTCTTCCTTTTCCATCTTCTGCATACCATACTCGGAGGGATAAATCTACAACAAAAAAGCAGTGTGATCAATCTAAACATCATTCAAATGTATTATAACGGTCTTCATTTAAATAAAAGCAGTTCGTAATAATGATAAAAGTCCCCAAGACCGACCTGAATAATGAAAGCTTATGTATCGGCGAATCTCATCTACTTGCTCCTTGTTGTAAGATAAGGTGGTATGCATGACAAACCTCGAAATTATATAAACCGATAAACATGTTCCGGATATGGTCCGAATAGTCTCACCAATGAATCTGTGAATCAAATCATTAAATTTGGACATTGCCCAGTAAACCATCCTCCTTGTGATAATGCGGAGTGATCAAATTCTCCAATAAGACCTTGAAGTTCTGACTTGATAATATAATCTATTTTATGTTTACCTTACTTGACGTAACAATCCATCATGAATATGTATCCAAAACCAAGGATAAGGACTAAGACATATCGACTCTACTCTGTTAAATAATTTTCATTGATTGCTCACTACAAAACAGGACAATCTACTCAAATTTGTGTACCTTAATACGGTCACCAATCACATTACGCAGATGATTTCCCTTGTACTTCCGATTTCCTAATTTGTTTTCCCTACTTCTCCCTTTTCTCTAAAATATTATCCTTATGTGTATATCACTAGTTTAATTGAACTCCTGAACATCTTTCTTGGGAAAGGTTATTGTTTTCCATTAGGTATGGGGGAGATAATAATTCCTGTAAGGTTAAATCTTTAAGCCTAATTTGACAAGGATGCTAAAAATAGTTCACATAATTGGATATAGAGCTACTTTAAATTTATGTAAGAATAATTCTACAAAGATTGACTACACTGACATGGAATCCTTAATTGATTTTGATCATATAACAACATACTTCATAAAATGCCAAGTAAACCTGAACATATTGAAATAAAACAGACAAACAAGATATGTTAGAAATAACCATCCACATCCAGCCGGAAATTAACGATGAAATCTTACTTAAGTGAATGGACTGAAAAGCAATTTCCAAACTTAACCAGACCGGAATTTGGTACAATAGCAATTATTTGAATAATAAAAGTGAGAGGACAGATTCCGAAGGGGACAGTATGAGTGAACTCAAGTCCTACCGCCCCGAGCTCGCCAGGTGTAGAAGTATTGGAGTAATTAACCAGAGAAAAGATTAGCTCAAGCTTACCTTCTGAAAAATGACATTTTTCAATGTTAAGCCAATATTGTCTTTATTTAAAAACATGCAGCTCTATAAATAGTCTTCTATTTTAATTGGCTTAGAATCCGAAAAAAACACAAGGACATGCCAGATTTAAGGCTTTTCTCATAATGAGATTTTAAAAGGATTCATCACTGTGTTTCCGATTATCATTAAGAGAAAACAAAGGCCAAATATGAGTTGTGATTTTAGGAATATAAGACCCATAGAACATATTTTTTCAAGCTAAACCATGAAATAGTCGGTTATTTTCACTGAAATAAAACCAAAGTTATAAAGCAACAAGAAGGGATGAATCAAACACAAAGCGAACCGAAATGACAAGTAATATCAAGCAAAAAAAGTTACTTACTGTGACTTTCTCTAAAGTAGATCCAGCAGGAAGAAAAGATTCAAGTGCCATAAATATCGTTTCAGCATTTGCATTGTCCCAATCAAAATGAAGAACTGCAAGTCTTCTAGTCTCTTCCTCGATAGGCTCCGCATCCTTTACCAGCTCAAACCAGTCGGCATCTAATTAAAAAATCAGAGTAAGAAATTAAATTTACCTTGGAGGTCAACTAATCTTTCCTCAGGAACAAATTCATCTCCCATTTCAGAAGAATCAGACTCGCTACCAGATGACTCCTCCTCCGACATACTATCCGATTCATCAGCTTCGTATTCTTCACTTTCCTTCGCACTTTCATCTTCCTTCTCCTTTTCAAGGAGTCGTTTAGCATATTTCACTGGTTTACGAGACCATGGTCTACCACGCTTGTCCTTGAAAGTTTCCTCCTCCTCTATGCCTTCAAACAAATTGTTGTGTGCCTCTTTTTCCTTTCTTGTTTTCTTTTTCAATCGACCCGCAAACCTCGGATCCCGAGAAATCTCCTTTAACTCCTTGTCATTCATAATCACAACTGTGGAGAGGCGCTAACAGACATGTGGAGATCAAATGACTGCTCCGTTATTGCAACTATTAAAACAAATGAAAATAAAATATTGCATAATATACATAATTCCTTACGCTTATCAAATTCGTTTTTAATTTAGTAATATAAATCCTTTTTTAATTGATTAATATAGTCTTGAATGGGTGATCATCGATAGAATTCTTTCATTATTCTTCTTAAACCTTGCAATTAGGTAAATTAGTAAAATCAATTGTTAATTCACTTGTTTTTAATTTAAAATACCTTTGATACCTGCGAAAATGCATTGTTTTACGTTATATAAGGTCGACAGTTATACTAAACGTATGTTTCTGAGTACATATCTATTGAATGTTCGTGAAAAGAGTAGCTTTATTGGCAGCCGATAAATAAGAAGTAATCCCATCATTGACATCATGTTATTGTGTAAAAATATGTTTATTTAAAAAGAGAATTTTTTCTCCATAATATTCCACATTTAGGTTTGAATCTCAAAGATGGTTTGTGAAATTTATATGATAAAGTAAACTTGGATTGTAGCCCTGAACCAACTCATTTGAATACGGTTCCGTAAATGTACATGAGGGCATCTATTCGATTAAGTATCATGGTTTCACAAACCCATTTTTTAGACTTGTGATCCAGTTTTATACAACAACTATCTTTAAGTATCTTATTCTTGACTTCTCTCTGTGAATTCGAGTGCAGTAAATTAATGTCTATAAATCTGCTATTAAATAACTCTTATAAAATGGATATCTATAATTCTTATTTCAAATATTTTTTCTCATTCTATTCCAGGAAAAATGGTGATTTCTTTTATAAAAGTCTGTTTGAAATTCTACGCTATGTTATCATTTCATTTCATGAACTGTTTATATACGTCATCTGTCTGACTTTGGCAAATCGAGTCAATTACTGTATTTAAAATTATTTCTTCATTATATTATCCTAATCTATGAATATATAACTTTTCAAGGTGGTCTTCCATGTTTTAACTTTTTGGTCGTATAAGTATTGACGACTGAACGGACGTTTGTCTGCGACTTGATCAATCCTCCGTTAAATCCAACAATTGATCCTTTCATTGCTTTTGTTTTTATTATTGAATTACAATGATTTATTATCAGTCAGTTAAATATTAATTTATGATTTTATATTGGAATACTGTATTTTTGTTAAAGATTAATTTTAGGTCTCTCATTTTCTTTAGGCTCTCTAGCACTTCTCCAGCGTTGAACAATACCCGTAGTATTCCAGAATCTCAATAAATATCTGTTTATTAACTAAACATATAGCTTGTCATTTATTGTGTGACATCTCCGTATGGAAAGTAGCCCGATGAATAGTTAAAAAACAACAGTGTCGGTGCAAAATCTCCTTTAAACGCTCATAGCCTCTCTTTCCTCAATCTTAACAACACAAAGACACACAAAAATTTCCCAATGGCAACTCAGAAACCTTATATATTCTGATGAGAATAATTAACTGTAATTTTACGTGTCACAGACACATATGTTGGAGCACTAACATAAATTTTTTTATCAAGCAATCAAATTAATTAAAGATATCATTAAATATCAATTAGCAACGCACTGAAATTAACACTTCTTCCTGCCTTTTTTGAGGCATGCAGAAATGCGGTAATGGATGAAAGATTAACATAGGCCCAAAACTGTTGATGAAATATTGGTTCCAACACAAAGGCCAATTTTTCATTATGTAAGTGCTATTGTGAAGAGCATTTACTTTCAGTTTATCCAAAATAATCATTGATTTGGTGGAGAGAAAAATCGACAGATATGATTAGTGCCTAAACCTAATTCAGAATTATTAATTCCAAAATAGGTTGTCCTGTTTCCACCACGTCACCACCAAAAAATAGAAGTATTATTTAACAACTACTGAATCACAGCTAGTAGTACAAATTAAATATTGTTGTAAATTGATGGTGTTTTGCCATTGCATATGATGTGCCGCACAGAGATAGCATCTTTTATGCCTCAGATTGATTAAAAACCCTCGCGATATAGAAATCAGTTGAATCAAAGAACATTATTTTTGTATTACACCACAGCGCGCCCACATTCAAAAATACTTTTGCATTTTAACCTCCACGTTCAAACGATTCAAACTTTTGTCCACATTCCTATTAATACAAATTAATAAAATCGCAAATCAGTAATTTAATAAAAAGAATATATTTAAATATGAAATGATGCTTTACTTAGAGGCTGGACTGTAACCTACTCAAATATTTAAATTTAATGAAATCTTAACAATTTTTAATATTGCTAATTTTTTATACTTCATACTTTTGCCTATTATGGAATTTTAGGTCGATCATTGGAAGTATAGACACTGTAACTGAATGAACTTGGAATTAAAAGAATATTAATCTCTCTAGCATTTCTAAAACCCCATGTTGTAAACGTACGCATGCATCCATATAAACAATGTTTAAATTAACTGAGGCTCACAAGATTTCACTTCTTGTGGGAAAACATTGGAATCAATCGATAATTCCCACTTCAATTGTCACAAAATAATTTGTTGTCGATACCATTTCCTTAAAATGTTGATGGCAGTGACAACTACTTCATTTTGGTCCGTATATGTGTGTCAAAAGTCACCTTTTTTCTAAGATAATTATCCAACAAGGGGCAAATAACTAAATCATTTATTTCCATGTTAATATAATTTACGAAAATTGCATCTCTATTCACATAGTAATAAAATCCTCCATATTCTCAAGCTTTTAAATTTATTTTAGGAAAAAGCCTACCGTAGATTTGCGTACTTGAGCAATCAAATTCATTCTAATATATGAGAAGGATGCACCATAATCCCTCTGATTAAAAATATTTTCTACAGCATTTTCACGTTTGCTAAACAACAGATTGTCAGACATGTCAGAGGTCGTTACCTTGACAATGAAACAACCACTCATATTCAAGAGGACTTTTCGGGTGTCAAGTGATCTCTATTACACAACACATAACCTTTCAATCGAGCAAATAAATATGTAAATTTAAAATCATTGAAATTAATTTTTTATTAAATTAATTTTATTTTTTATCGCAAAAAATTGTTTCTAATAGCCTTCAAAGTACAAGAATAATCATCAAATGGGCTAATATCTACTGTGACGTGTACTTGTACTGACAGATCGATCAATCAATAAACCAGCTATTGGTAGTGTAAAAAGCTAAGTGCACTACGTAAGGTGAGTGGATAAGGGAGATTAATTTCTTGTCTATCTACTGGCTACTTATAAGAACTATTAGCTAGTAGGCTTTAGAGATTTCAAAGGACTACACACTCACATCGCGCCGATGGGATAGATGCCGCTGGAGAGAGAGAGTAGAGGATTCTCTAGCCTCCAGCTCTCTCTACCATCACAGTAGTATTGTATGATAGGCACATAGGGCTGATTCACGCTAGACGGGACACACCACACCAACAACGATAAGCCTCCGCTATGGTTTCAATCGACTATTGGTTTGCGTCGAGAGACGTGAGACTAAAAACGGAAAATGATTTAAATATATTAATTCCGGCGAAACTAACCATTTGATCTCTACTATTTTGCATAATTTTGTTTAGTTTAACAAACTAAACAATATTTTAAAATAAAATTTGTAATTAGTTAATCCAATTAGAAGATATTTTAAAAAATCAATAGTTAGCGCAAACGAACTACATAAGGTGAATGCCCACGTTTGCTCACTGATAGCGAATTTGTGCCAGACAAATTTTTCTAATCTAACTATATAATGAAGCCATATTTTCAATATTTTAATATTACAAAATCAATAAAGTATAAATCAATAATTTTTTGTCATATTTACGTGAATAATTTAATTTACTATCGAATGACATCAAAATCAATGGTATTTGTGAGTCAACTTATTAAAGTGCGCTACATCTATGTTATCTGTCCGCAGGCGGATTTCTGACAGGCTGTTGGTCTCTGCAACTAAGCTATCTAACTGTTTCAAATAGCCCCGTACCGTGTATGAACCCTCGAAGGAGAAGCTAGTCGCATTCACTGTGCCGTCGTTTTAGTTTATCACGTGTGTCGTACCAGTAGTGCCACGCTTTACAATATGCTTGGCTTATTAACTATAGTACGGACTCTAACCTGATACCTTAGGCAACGGTCCAATTAGAGAAGGAAATATTTTTTAAACTCCCAATTCTCTCATTTGTAAGTAGTGAATGGATTATCGTTTTCTCTGAAATTCAATGTGCTTCTAAACCCATCGGATATATTTTACGAGCTTCCAAAATAATCAAAACGGCTCAATGAGCACCCAACAGGGTTACATGACAAATCCCTCTCAACCAACACCTCCCTCAAATGGCTCCCAATTCCCTTCGGATTGCTCCAATCAGTTTCGTGGTCACCCCTACCAAAGCTATCCAAATCAAGAATGTCCTTCGGACATGCCAGCTCCAAATGTGGCTGTCAGTCAGCCAAGTCATGGACAGGCGTTGACATTAAATCAGTTGCTTCTCCAAAATAATTCTCCTGGTCCCCAATCAAATCGTGTCCCACCAGCAATGTCACCAATGGGCCAACCCAGCGGATATAGATATGATCCCTACGGATATATGCCAAAGTCTGGTCAACAGCAAGATGGAAATACGGTAAATATATTTAATATTCAATATAAACAATTACGATTAGCCAAAGAGTCGAAAGGTTAAAGTGGAGGGATTTTGATAAAAAAAATGTTTTACGCTGTATTTTGTTATTTTAAATAAAATTTTTATTTGTGTAGCTTGATTAATAGCCAAAAATTTATTTTCCTGAGATTAAAATTCCTTTTTACAGAAGTTTGATTGGTTTGTTAGTCGGCGGTAAATTTGAATTAACCAATTAATTTCATGTATTTTGGTAAACCCAAAGTGCGCGCGAGTATTCAATTTATTTCTCGATTTTAATTCTGCTTGTGTGTAGGATCTGACGCCTACTCAGGAGAATATGTTGCGATCTTCACGTGCCAATACACCACAAGAAGGTGGTACTTCTACGGTACCAGATCAGCAGATGGATTCATCCTCCACTGGCCCATCTGTCAAATCTCAACCAAATCGAACAGCATCACAGCAACAACCTCAATGCGGTCCCTCTCCGTTACCTCCTAATTATCCTCCTCAACAAAGTTCCATGCCCATTCGACCTCCAGGCAACTTTCCTCCACGTCCTGGTTATCCGGCTGAGTATAGTCAAGATCCCTACGGGGCCCCTTATCCTCCAATGCAGAGATACCCCCCACCACAGCAATCTCGTTATCCAAATCCTGGGAGTTGTTACTCAATGATGCCCCCACCACCGCCTCCGACTGCCGGTTACCCGCCTTCCGAGTATCCGCAAAAGATGTGGCCCTCCTACCCTCCAAATATGATACCACCAGATCATCCTTCGAATTATCCACCACAGAGACCACCCTATCAACCACAGCAAGACATGTATGGCCGTGGCCCTTATCCTCCTGGTCCTCCTATGGCCAACGGAGCATCACCGACTCCTCCCCGGGGACCACCACCAACTCAAATGCGATATCCTCATCCCTCAGATCAGGGTGGTGTCATGTCCCAACCACCTGTCCTTGCTCCTTCAACTCAACAACAACAAGAACAATCTCCTGTCGCCGGCTTCTCAGCCCCTGCCTCTCAACAACCTCAGTCTAACAGGCCCGAAACAAGGGGTTAGCAGTTTTAATTTTTGTTATTTGCCTTCGTCTCTGTGTTCCTTCGAGCGTGAAATATGATAGAGATTTGTGTAGAAATATGATTTTGGGATATGTTGGTTCGACTATTTGAATTAACAAGATAGATGCTTCTAAAAATCCAGTATTGAACTTGGAGATCAATAGATTCATTTCTATTGTGTAACTTGCAGTAATTCTAAGGAAATCTTTTCTGGTGGTTATGAAATTGGTTTATTGTTTTTTTATACGAGTAAAATAAATAGAAGTTTCTCTAGGTTGATAAATCGAAGAAACTCTGTAAGCTTCGTTTAATATTTGTAATCTGGTACATAGGAAAATAGCAAAAGACCTAAAGTCGGACGTCAGTGTATTTAATTTTTACGTTATAAATTGTAATAATTTACACCGAGCTGTTTGGAATTAGTTTACTATTGTTATTATTAGGGTTTTCAACTCAAAGGGCTCGTAAATTGTTGACTATTGTTTAGTTTACATTGAAGGAAAAGCTTTTCGTTGTATTTCTTACAGACAGCTCTTGAAGAAAGTTATTAGATGGTGAATGTTGTCATTGATCTTTATACATACCTGATGAGTCCTTACGAAATATTTGTGGAAAATATTTTCTTCCATATGATTTTTGTAATTTTTAGTACCGCTGGTTTGTGTTTTATTTATTTCGTTAATTTAGGAGTAACAATTATTTCCCCTTCTTTTTTGAGTTTTTTCGTCTGTATTTTCAAGTGTTTCTGGTTACTGTTGTAATGTAAATAAACAAAACCTTATCGATTACGAAGGTTTCATCTCTGCTTCCTTCAAATCTTATAATCTTGTAAAATGTCATCCTCAAGTCTTGGTTAACTAGAACTTTTCCCGGCAACTACTGAGAAATGAAATGAAGCTTGCAAATTCTACGCTTTCTGCTTAAATTTGCCATTGCCCTGTGCTGTGTTCTGTGTTTCTTAATCACAATGAAAACATTTAGGAATACGGCAAATATGCTTTTGCAAAATCATGGCATGCGAAGACTGAGGTTTAATTAACAAGACCTATTAAACGACTACCTAGGTCTTTTTTATACTGGAACTTCTTTCAGCAGGACCCAAAGGAAGCCTTGGGCTGTAAAAATCAACTAAATCAATCCGAATTTCTCAATATCTGGAGGGGAATATGGATTAGAACAACAAAATACGATCTGGGAAGGTATGAGCTACAAATGTAGCGACATTTAATGCCAACAAATACAGGACATATTGATGTTTCTAATATTTTAAATTTTCACTCATCTATCCTTAACTGATTAAAATCAAGAGATTACAATGGAGAACCACATTCAATCAATTCAGACGAAGGCTAATGGCTAAGCAAGCAGCTGAGATTTAGAAATGAACCCTAAATTTCAAATCTTTCTCTTCCCAAATTGAAGCTATGCTATAATATGTATATACCAACTGTGTGTTAATAAACGGACTGTCGCTTTATTTTCGCCCCCTTAACTTCATTGTAGATGATTCGAGGGTATCTTGTTCCGGTGATCAATGTGGTGCTGGGGAACAGGGCATGCCACCACGACCACCTTCGTCTTCATCCGCTCGTACTGGACCACCGAATTCGCCGAAAAAGGACGAAGATCCGTCACAGCAACCACAACCACCTAATCAACAGGCCCCACCACCCCCTCAACAACAAAATGCTTCGGTACCATCTCAGCATTATCAGTACATGATGCAGCATCAAATGCAGAACATGTACCGTCATCCGGGTCCTCCTAGTCGAATTCCACCTAGGGGACCGCATTCTGGTGCTGCTGGTGCTTATGGCTATCCTCCCCCTTCTAGCTACCCTCCTCCAAACTTTCCACCCTACCAACAACAGCCACAGGCTCCCTATCCTGGAGAAATGCCCCAGATATATCAACATCAACCTCCGCATTATGGTGGTCACCAATATCCTCCTCAGTATCCACCAAATCGAGGGGGTTATCCACCAAACCAACCTGGTCCTCCACCTAATCAACAGCCACCACCATCGACTCACCCTATGGCTCAGCCCCCGCCTAATCTGAGTCCTCAATCAGCCTCCTGTTTTTCACGGCTCATGGAAATGGGTTTTGAACCAGAGAGGCGTCAGTGGCTTGAGCATTATTTCTTTTTCATGGAATCCATTGAGAAACCTCTTACTGGGCTGCCACAAGTTGTTAAGCAGCCACTCGATCTCTACCGATTCTATCTGGCAGTCCGAGAGCGTGGTGGTGTATTGGAGGTCATTAAAACTAAGCGATGGAAAGAGATTAGTCAGTTATTTAACATCAATGCATCTGCATCTGCCGCTTACACCCTGCGAAAGAATTACTGTAAATACCTTCTCGACTATGAGTGCCGATTTGATCATGGTCCGGGGGGAGTAGATGTGCGTGTAGTTGCAGCTCAAATAGATACCCTCTCTGGAAAGAAAAAGAAGACTTCTGTAGGATCGATCGGTGGGTCGGAGATGAATGAATCGTCTACTTCGAGTTCGACACCTTTTCCTCCACCCTCACCAGTTGGGAGTCAGTCTTCAGCGTCCTCAAACTTAATGCCACCCACAGTTCAACAGCCACCTAGCAACGGGGGCAGTATTTCGCAGCAGGGCGGCTCTGCCGCGGGCCCGGTTGAAGATGGGGGTGGTAAATCCGCGGTATCTCCTCTTGGAGGGGGTCCCGGAAGTGGGATGTCGCCTGCACCCTCATCAGCAGCTGCGTCTCCTTATCCCCAGCCACCTGCAAATTCAGCTCCACACCAAACTGTAGAACAACAGCAGCAGCAGCAGTCACCTTCTGGAGGATACCCTATACCTCCTGGTTCGCTCCTACCTAATCAGCCTCCTGTGAGTGGTGGTATGCCGCCTTGGAGACCGCCTCCATCACAATTGATGGGTCAGAACCAGCGTCCACCGTTTTCTCCTGGGCCTGGTTATCCCCAACAGTCACGAATATCTGGACGTAAGTGTCTTTTCCGTCTTTCCGCGGGAATACTCCTTCATAACAGTATGGGCTTTTTCTATTTCCAGTTTTTAGTCTGATAATTTCTTGGCCTAGCTTGTATTACTTTTTGTGGGCAGTTATGCTCGTTTATTGTCTTAAATTAGTCGATTGAATTAACTTGTATAAGGTTTACATTATCCACTTGTAAGATTTATTTTGGTAGTGTTATTTAACTTTGATCATCTATTTCCTCTCGATTATATCTAGACGTTGGTCTATGAGTTAGTCGCACTTTGGTTTGCACTATCTGTTGAGAAGTATATACTTTAGATAATTTAAGTCTCATTTGCTTTAATGACAATTTGAGACTTCGACCGTGGTAAGGATGAATAGATAAAGGCTTTGGATTAGACAACTCTATTCCCAGCTGTCTATGTCCTCATGTAAGTCCGTAAAATTTATGCATCCCAGTAGATTTAGTCAGTTTTATTCGTACTATTTGGGAGAAGTGTGTACTTTGCATAGTTTGATCTTTGACTAGCACTAGTGTTTAGGGTTTAATTTGTGTACTGGTCTGAGTATGATGATTCTGCAAAGTTAGGAGTTCAGTTTTTCATACAATCAGTGGACGGAATGATTAAAACTAGTTAAAACTGATCGATAAATGGGTTGTAGGAGGTGATTGATTTTCTTATCTTTTGGACTGAAGATGCTACTTAATTATTAACTTCCAAATTATTGGTTTTTATTTACTATTTTCAAGCTCCGTGTAAGATAGTCGGTTAAGTAGTTTAGGATTTCGTTCATAGATCTTAAATCCCTTCTAAATACTGTTTGAATAACTATCTTCTCCATAATTATGGAACTATCCTCTACGCATTCAGTTGTCTGTATCCTAGGAATGAGGTTTGTTGAATAATTTCCGTTATCTTGTAAAAATTGGCTTCAAACCAATAACTTTTTTCAAATATCTGGAACTGATGTAAGGCCCGACCTAGGAAAATTGCTTAATTAATTCACTTCTCAGGAAATCCTTACTGCCTCTTTTGTAGATCTTAAAGTAAATATTGTATTATTATTATTATTAATAACATTAAGTGTTTGTTTTATTATTTTGAGGTTCACATTTTTTTGGTTTTACAAACTATCCGTCGAAGAAGACCCTACTTATCTATTTTTGCGACTATGCACCTGTTATTCCGTCTGGTGGCGTGCCACCGATCATTTTCATTAATTAATAGTTATCCTGTATCATTCACTCATTTATTGCTCACTGCAAAGCGAAAAACCTCAATTCCTCATCATGACAGAGCATCTGAACAGAAAGAACAGTAAAACAGTCCAATATGAGTTAGTGGAAAGGGATATAGATGTTTCATGCTTTGATTTCTCGAGTATGATCCAGTGTATCATATTCTACTTTCTATATTTTCGTATATATACTCTGTTTCTTTCATGAATTCATGTTCACGGCGTCCAGAAATTATTGACGTGATTATGTTCTCTTACCCAAGATACCAGTAGAATGATAACAGCAGAGTTTAGTCAAGGTTTCATAATAACTGTATAATTTAATTATTAATTCACACGAGAATCTAAAGTAAAAAGGCAGTCACTTAATGAGGCCTTTTTCCTTGCCTTATAGCAGGTTACGGAGGTGAGATGGTAGGAGGTCGCCATCCCTACCCGCAGGCACCCCCTCCCTATGGTCGACCTTCAGCAGGAGGTCATTTGATGGCCGCAATGGAGGGAATGCGATCTGAAATGGTCGGTCCCGCCGATATGCCTCCAAAGCCTCCTCAAATGGTGACCCCGGGAGGTAACACAGTTCACCATCCTCCACAAGCTCCAACTATGGGATACCATCAAAGACCTCAATCCTACATGGGGGGAATGGGACAACAACAGGGTGGCCAGCAGCCTCCACAACCACCTCCTTCATTCACAGCCCATTATCAACCTCGACCACCTCCGGGAATGCCTCCAAGACATTCACTGCCACCTTTCAGCGCTGGGGGATATCCTGGGGGGCCAGGGTCTGCTCCTCAACCTCCCCCAAATACGGTTCTCATGCCACCCCAGCAACAGCAAGTGCCACCACAACAAGTTCCACCACCAAATCAGCAGCAACATCAACCCCCGCCCAGACTGCATCATCCTTCTTCTGCTGGACCTCCTTCAGGTGGAACCCTGATGTCCCAGCAACAGGGCCAAGGTCAACCTCAGATGCCTCCCTCACAGCATCCCGGAATGATGGCTCAGCAGGTAAGATTGTGAAATGAGTCTCCTAGCTGCTAGCCAAAGTAGGATGAAATGTCTGCCAAGTCAGAGGCATCCACGTCAGTGCACATCCAGTGGCGTGAGTAATCAACAACACTATGGTTAATTCTGGTCAAGAAGAAAGACGCTAGAGCGTGTTTCTCGTGTTAAAAAAAGAGTATACATTCTTTGGGTACTGCTATTGAAGAACTCGCATTTAGACATTCTTCAATTGGTCAGTGTTGGCCAAAATTGACCTCAAATTTGTATTGTTTGACTTTCCAGGGAGCTAAGCTTGTGTGTATATGTATTTTCCATGTTCGATTTGCCAGAATCACATTTAATCTCTTTTTATACTAGCTTAACCAATGGTTATTGTACTCGAAAGCCTTTGATATTACTTCAGTTTTAATTCAGCAGGAATCTTACGACTCGTGCGTACGAATGGATACTCTCAAGAAACGGTTATTTTCCTCTTAGGCTTTTCTCTACTTGGCTTTGAATATTTAAGCTAAGCATTGAAGGTTATCAAGTAAAGAATTTTACCAGATACTGATGCTTCTCAATTGGGAATATTGTTCTTATTTTTATAATTATTTAAAACCATTTCTAATTTGTTTTAAAGCACAAAATAAAATGTTCATCTGAAGTTGCACCCTGAGTGAACTCTCGTGAGTTCTGCTGTTTTAAATACCTTCGTTAGTTTCATCTTCCTGTTCATACAGATGAATCAAAGTGACACGATCAACCAGTCACTTCGATCAATAAAGTCTGAATATCGCGGATAAGAACTCAATTTGAAACCTAGGATTCAAATCATGTAAGAAGAGCATCGATGGATTCAGGTGGAATTCACATTAAGTGGGACTTCATTCTATTCTCTTACTTGACCTCCCTTACTGAAATGTCATTTCCCATTATGATAATTTGTACGTGTTGTTTGCATCTACGTAAGAAATAATAATAAGTTCGAGTAGTTATATCTCCCTCAATCTCATTGTTATTAGGGCGTTAAATCGTGCAAACTGAGATTTTAGCTACACTTTTCGGCCCATCGAATTTAATCAAACGTTATTGAATTCCATCACACTCGACATACTCTTGGCTACTTGTAGAACATTCAATTTGATTTCATTAGTTGATATTTTTTGCAGATTTAACTCAGCCAGTTATTCGGTCAGCTAACAGGAAGCGTGCACATACCAATGAACGATATCGCTAAAAATGATAAACACTGCTGTTAGTTAGTTTATCTTATCTCTATGCGCAGGCTAGCATTCATGTTAAATTAGTCAGAAGAAGGGTCTTATGCTACCGATCTCCGTTTTATTATTAATAACATTATTGATAGTATACGCTTATTCTTATTCGAATCTTACCCTTCGCTCGTTGAGATATTTTCGCCTTCCCAACATAAGTTAGCAAACGCCAGTTATTTTACATGGAATTCTACCTTCCTCTCCTCTTATTGGCTCTCACCCCTTACCCCACTCTGATTGGTTCTACCTTAATACGACGCGTCTATCTGGGGTGGGCGGCCAAATTCCTGTGTATTCTCTCACACTCATTGGTTAATCTCACATCAGCCAATCTGCAGCCTCTAGGTGACTCACCACCCATTCTCGGCCAACGCGTCCTTGTCGCACTCTCATTGGTTCTTTGCCTGTGCGCGCGTGTGTTTGTGCGGAGGTGTATGTGCATCATTTTTTTCTCGCGTATTCTGCTTGCTAAGCTGGCTAGCAAGGGCTACACACGTTATGGCAAGCTGGAAAATGCATTACGAGATTGCCTGTGTTTTAATTCACATAGAGAGAGAGAGAGAGCTAGAGGGCCTTTAATCACGCTCATCAAAAGTATGTAAACTCCTCTCTTAAAATGTTTGTAGGGAAGCCACTATGCTTATATTGCTCTTAAATCAGAGTGAATTGGTAGTTATCTAATTAAGAAAAAGAAATTTAAGTTTATAGGTAGCAATGGAATGGTGATTACAATTCCTTTTATTTGTGTGAAACTGGTGCAAAACATTTTTTC
>CAADRB010000071.1:340345-506788 GCA_900708905.1 Hymenolepis diminuta | reverse complement strand
GGATGTATGAAGTCTCTCAATCATGTCAACTCTCTTCTATTGCTCTTAAGTTACCGAGAGTAGAGGATTATAGGCCTAAGCAAGGTTGTCGAAAATTACTTTTAGGGAATTTTAGGCTCAATATTAATAAAACTGGTATTCGGCATCCCATTTGAATAGAGGATGTATGTCTTAATCATTGCATTTTATGTAGAGTAATGGGTCGCAGGAATCGGGATTATTCCTTACCCTTTTTTGGCTCTTTTAAGTTTTAGGATCACAATTATCTAATGGATTGATTATGTTTTTGCTGGGTATTCATGTTTTTTCTTCCTAAAATGTTGATTGGTAAACTTGTTTATTATCGTTAATTAGATAGTTTCTCTAAAATATAAGTTAGTAATAAGGCTTTGTACCACTTGGAATAGTGAATGTTATCAATAATGATGTTTATAATGGGACAATTGACTTTAGAGTTTATTTTTTCCTCGTTAAAGTCGAATTTATGAGGCCTTCCATGTAGTCATCGGTTGTTGTTGTCGTTGTTCGGTTCGCTATTCATTGCAAATCTGTTTCAGCTATTTCTTTTGGGCTTTAAGTGGTTAAGGATCGAGAATTCTGTTCGAATACAAGACGTCATAATCTCTCTTCAAATCAAGTTAGAAACGCGAAGATTATACAATTTGTCCACATACTGGAAATAAATGGAACTGGAGCATTTTTTTCGGAATCCTTGTTCGTTTTCAACTCAAATTTGACAATATGCTGATTCTTAATCATTTTTTGATTGTTGGTTTATGTCAGTCAAATCATTTTGTACTTTGTTCTTCAGTTTTCTCTCTAATCGTCATATTTTATATATTTTTTTCTCAATAAGTGAGAATGATATTCAAATAAGTGATGTTTTAATAATCGTTAATGAAGTAAGATAAGAAGTGAGAGTTGCCTGATATAAACTGTCTTTAAAATATTAGTAGAAAAGATTAATTTCCCTCGGTTTTCTCCATCTTTTAAATCGCACAGCCCTCAGTAAGCTCATAAAACTTCTGTTGGGTGGTGGGGCAAAATAGAAGTGATCTCGTTTTGAGGTATAAAGGGCATTTTGTTTTATTATCCTCTCGTTGTGCCTTGTGTGTCAATCAAGCAGGGGTAGTGTAGTTTGTGGAATAGCATAAATCAAGTAATTTAGAGTGGGTGGGTAATTTCATGATAATGACAATATCTCCCTAATTGTGTGTGCTGTAAAATTAACTAATTACTATATGGAGTTATAAATTCACTGACTGTTTTATGACTAGCTTTCGTTTTTACTTTATTGAATTATTTCTTTTAGCGGTCTGGTGGCGCCTATGTTGCGAATCCTACTGCTGCCTACTGGAGACGTCTGGAAGTCGCTCAGATATTCCCACCTGGTTGTGTTGAAGCTACACAAGTCGATACTAGCCGTCGGAAACGGTATAGGATCAAGGACTTAGGTTAGTGTCTATTTTGAATAGCGAAATCCCATTACCCTCTATGCAAATAAAGTCCCAAATTTTCCTTTGCAGGAAATTTGACTGCATCTAAACTGGTGATGGCATTAAAGTCAGGATTACCAGTTGAGACAACTTGGGCTCTGAATGCACTGAATGTAATTCTTCGCGATGAACCGAACGTTCTGGAAGCTTATTTTGCTCCTCCTACTCAGCAGTCGCTATTTGCGATTAATGCTAATGCACCCACATTGACAACTCTGGTCACTTCGCTCACTGATCATCTACGCCATGCTGCTAATGAGCTCTTCCCCGGTCATCACCTCATTTCCGAATTGGAATTGCCGCTGCATCTTGATTCTGAGACAGATAAACCTATCGACTTAAAAAATCCACCTCCATTGGATATTCAAACATCTTCATCGGTTGTTCAGGAAAATAATCACATCTTTGTGGATCTGTTCAGTGAGATTGCCGCCAAAAACAAGCAGTCCTTTGCACCATCGAATGGTCTGTTAAATTTAGAGCGAGAAATCGCTTCCATGGCACATTCAATGGGGGTTTCTGTGGGTGCCCTACGCGACGCTATCAAACAGCTTCTTCAAGGCAAAAATTCGCGACTTTTACTCAAAGCTGCCCCACCAAAGTTGCCCAGACCCGCTCAAAGTAGTCTTGAAGGGAGCTTGGATAAACCTGGAAGTGGAAGTCTTGGAAAACGAGGACGTGGAAGGGGTTCGGCATCATCTCTCCTTGCAGAACATATGGCAACATTTGATGCAGCTCACTCAACATCTCATTCGACGTCTGTTGTTGTGCCTCCCAAACACTCAACTGCTCCAACACTCCTAGTGAGCAATTTATCCGGTCCTGAGGCCCGTGCAAATATTCGAAGGCTCGCTTTACTGGCACTGGATGAACTTATGGAAGCAAAGGAATCTCCTCCCCCAGTTTTACTTCCTGCAGAAGATGTTGGTGTTGAATTGACCTCACCACCAAGTTCCCCACTTCCTCCTTCTTCAATGAGAGAAATTTTCTTGCGAGGTGGTTCGGATTCTACAGCTTACATTCTCCCGCATCCAAGTGGATGTCGCTCCAGCGATGCAGATGCTCCCACCACAAGAAGGAAACGGGTTCTATTATCAAATGAAGCTCCTTCAGAAAAGAAATCTAAACGAACACGGTCTTTATCCTCTTCCTCTCTTCCTGTTCTCTCTCCTCAGAAAGTTGAGGAAAAGAATGAGACAGATGCTGTTCCGAATGCGGCTTCCGCTGCTGGCGCTGAACCGATGAATGTGGATGTAGAAGATGACCAAGATTCTGAATTGAACAGCCACCGATTGATGACGGACTCTCGAGGCTACTGTCCACTTCGCGCTAGATCGGAGATTATTCGTCGGGGGGATTCCGCTCTTTGGCCTGTTGATTCAACTGCTGAACGAGCAGAGGGCTTTGCACTTCGATGTCTCTGTGTTTCCACGGTCCTTCGAAATCTCTCTTTCCTCCCCTCATGTGAAAGGGTTCTGGCGAATCATAAAGCCCTCTTAGCCTTAGCTGGACGGCTGCTGACTGTTGCACACACTCATTTTGACAACCCTGATGTAGATTGGGCTTGTGTGGAAGATCACACTGCTCGGTACGACTCAAACTCCGCCTGGTGGATGCCGTGGTTGGATGAGCTTTGTGAGAACATTCTGGTCCTTCTGGTTAACATCTCGGGTCATCTTCAATGTGCTCCTCTCCATGAGACAATAGTCAGACCTCTTCTGGAGGGTTTGCTTCATTGGGTGACTTGTCAAACCGCTGCAGCTACTGATCCTCTACCTGGTCATCGTATTATCTCCCCCTGTCGTCTTGCGTTGGAGGCTCTTAATCGATTGTCTGTGAGTGAATCGAATGTGGCTATGCTGCTCGCAACGATGGATGCTGTTAGTGCGCATCGGCTGTTTGACCGCCTCGCCTCGTGGCTATCTCTTCCAGAAGATCAAGTTACGCGGGAATTGGCTCTTTCCACAATGCACTACCTCTCTGAACCTCCAGCAAACATCTGCCAACAGCAGGTTGATGGAAATAATGCATCAACTTGTGGACTCTCAATGATTGCTGAGGCAAAACCATGTCCTGTTGCAGGCTTGATAGCCTTTATTGAAGTTATGGAGTCGAAAACACGAAGGGTAATCGATCAGTATGGAGTTCAGATGTTACAGGATACCCCAGAGTTGATGGGCACGTCATTGGAATTGCTTCGACGGGCTGGGGCTATGTTAGAGAGACTAGCAGCTAATTCCTTTGGAAGGAGTCGATTTACACCCGATTTGGAGTTGAGAATTCTCGGTTTGGCTACATCGAGAGTGTTAGACGCCACGGTGGCCCAATTACTCTCTGGATGTCTTCTTAACCTCCCACAAAGAGATTGTCATTCTGAAGGGATTTGTGATCTCATTCCAAAGTTGCCTTCTGCAGAAAAGGTTGCAGAACTTTTGAAGTCTCTCGAGGAGTCGAAGAAGAAGGAGAAGGTGGAAGATGCGAAGGAGAAGGAGCAGTCTAGCAACAAAGAGGGTTGTGCTGAATCGAAGCCGAAGTCTCCTGAGGAATTGAAAGTGGACGAGAAAGAGGTAACTAAAATGACCACCCCAGATGAAACAACCTCATCTACAAACAAACCAGAAGTGGTTGCCGCTGTATAGTGACAGTCCGAGCTCGCCCCTCCCAACTCATTCTCTCCCCTCTGTCTGTGTTTACATGTAATTTTTCCTCCCCCCTCTCCTGTGTATAGTTGAATCAAATGAACCCCATCTGTCTCCCTACCTTTTTGATCCATGTTGAACAAAAATCTGGATGAACACGCGTTTTAAAGTCATGAATCGTCGTCGTTTTATTTTGATCGAGGTGCGGCTCCGTACCTCGCATCTATCTGACTCCCTGACCATTCCCTCCGTACGTACTCATCGAAGCGCCCGCTCCTGTCATGATGAGAAATTGCGATATATATTTTGTGTGTGACCCCTGACCCCGGTTGTGTGTGAGAGGGATGTCTCTCTGACATACAAACAGACATGCATATTACCTCGCTCTTGATCCCCTCCCACAATACTCCCTTTTCCCTCCCTCTTCTATATCTAAATATGAATGCCCTGGAAATGTATGCATTTCACAAAATGAAGTCGTTTTGTTATTTCCTTGTCCTGTGTCTATGGGGGTTGGGTTTGGGTTTGGCCTTTGGTCGGTTTGATTTAGTTGAATCGGTAACTAAATATTGCCAGTAAAGCAGTATGATTTTTACTCGGTTTAGGTGGCTGCCCTTGTAATGGAGTGTGGTTAGGTGCATTTATCGTGTATTAATTCATGTAGGCCCTATCGGGTTTATTTGTAGCACTGATAGCCTGGGTATCCGGTGATACACTATAACATAGCGCGATGAGATCAGTTCTGTTTTATTAGTTATAGTTTAGATTCATTTAGTGAATGGTAATATTTCTTGGTTATCATTTTTCAAATTCTAAACTCTGCACCACAAAACAAGATAGGAGGACAGGGTGGTGACAGAGAGCTGCATTGCGAAGGCTAAAAAATGGAGGTTGGCAAGGAGTTTTGAGTCGAGATGAGTCCGTAAATGCCGATTGGAATCAATATGAGATAACCGGCGGTTGTATTGAGGAGGGTTTAAATCCATAACAGCCTGTGTAGATGAGTTTAAGCGTCGAGGCAAAACATCAGAGCTTTCTACGTATTGTGGAATAGTTCAGCACCCGACCATCTCATGCAGCTAAATTGCTGGCCATATTGCACCCCAAAGCCAAAGGACGGAGAGAGGCTGTGTTCGAAGGGGTCTGTTTCACATACTTTTAGCAGGATAAAAAATTTTTATTGATTGATGTGTGATACTTCAAACCCTTTAGCTTAAAACAGTCTTCCCACAAAACGAGATTAAGGAGAATGGAAACGGTAAGTTCGAACAGGAGGCTAAAGTAGAAGTAAGTCCGGTCAGTAGAACAATTTTAGGAGGCTAACCGAGTTGGGCCAAGAGATATCCCCCAATAAAATGTATGATCTTCCTAAAGGTTAACAGAAAACAATAGTCTTTTTCAAATCAGAAGACTGAGAGTTGAGTAACACCATGATTATAATAGACAGGGACAGGAAATGAGGGACGAAGTAAGGAAGCAGGAAGAAGAGCTGGAAGACCACGGAACAAGTGTGAGTGGCAATGCGGTTCTGATAAACGATCCGAATTAAGGTAGGCCGAGTTTAGTTGATTTTATTGTGTCCTTTTATAGTCTGATGAGCAGCCACTAAAAAGTCATCACCTGACAACGCAGACATGAGTCATCCTGTATGTCGTTGAAGATCTTGTGCAAACGCTGACATTACAGTGGGGTCAGGTCAGGCTACATGGAGATTAGATCCAGGTAAAGGGAGCAATCAACGGGACAAACATAGGCGACATTAATGTAATAGGCTAATGTACGCTGACGAATAATGAGTTGATAAGGTTATATAAGTGTTTTTTTGTAGAATTACCTTCTATCCCTCATATATATTTCCCAGAATTTTAATGAGAAGTGTAGAAATGAAGTCAATTTTTTTTGGAATCACATAACAATTACCTGAAAGAAAACTGCATCATGGTACTTATTTTGAACGTACAAGCAAAAGATAAACAACTACTAAGAATGAGTCATACAAAGTAAAAGAAACTAAACAGGATTGGCGAGTACAAGGTAATTATAAAGCTAATTAATTAACGTCGCGAATGTAGTTAACGATAAATTTCCCTTCTTTAGATAGATTTTCAGATCCCCTATTACTTCTGGTCCAAGAAAGTCTGGAAGTTGGAGGACGAATAAATCGATATTCCGCTTTAGAAGTTTACCTAAAATTCAAATGCGCACATATTGGGTGACCATTTATCGATCTATATTTGACTTCCGCTAAAGATTCTAATCAAGGCGAAAATCGGTACAAAGAATCTTAAGAGGATTGTAGGAATATAATTTTCAGAAAAAGAGGAGATATGAGTCCGGAACTGCATCACGACTGTAAATAATGTCACCCCTATGTATACTCGCAGGTTATCGAGTGGTCCGGTCCATCGATTATCCTAGGGTCATTATTATTATCTGACTATCATAGGATATAAGAGTGTTTGATTAATGATATCACATACTAGATATTATGATGATTTGATGATGGATAGTTCTGTAATTTACTAACGCAATAAACAGGCGGTAAAAATACCAATAAACCATGCTGTGATGGAATGCTATGTGACGATTAAAATTTAGCGTTGTTAAGTACGATACGATTACTATGATACCTGAGTCTGATTGTGAAATAACACGAAAAGTAAGAATGGATAGTTTGTATCTTTTCAAGCACAAAATAGAACAAATACAACACAACCCGTGGGAGGCATGGCCTGCAAATTTATCAACCGATAGATTTGAAATCACATATGTGGCTAAAGGGAAAAATATATATTAGCTATTAACTGAATAAGTTACTTAAATGCTAATAGGCATCAAATGCATGATGAAGGAAATTAGCCATTCATGTATTAGAATAACAAAATTAATAACTTTTGAATCAACGTGAAATATGCGGCAAATTTAAAGATTAAATATAAAAACTAACCAACTATTCCCTCATAATTGCAAAATCTATACTATTAATTATTACATTAAATGGATAAAAAAACAAATAGAATTTAGCACGTTCTGTGATGAGGATATGCTAAAAATAAATGGCAGAATTTTTGTCATTCGCGACATCTATTGAGTCACATATTCCAAGGAGTCGCAACCTATTTCCCTATTCTTCTACTTTGAATAACAAGTTCAAAAATGAGCGTTGGGTCTTATTTTTACATATCAACAGAGTGGACGTTTTAAAAAGCTCAAAATTATTGATAAAACATCATTAAAAATAATTTTCATCCAACTTAATATTAGATATCACATTGAAAGTATTATAAAATTTAATGTGGACATATATGGCGCTATCACTTTAACAATACTATAGATAAATGAAAGTATATAATTTAATGATATCGATGCCTCTCGTTTAAAGCATGATATAAAGATTAATTATTAAATTCCAACTAATGACTGATTACACAAATTCCAATGTCTGGTACATTTTCGTGTTAGGTAGGCGAATGAGAATTAAACGAAATAGAAATGGTGATAAAACGTTGGAAATAAGATAATAATAAACGAATATCGAAAAATGCTTTTCGATAAGACGGAATGCTTTAAAAAATTCCCTCCTATGTATAATCAAACACTAATGAGGAATTTCCAATTAAATAAACATGTTAAAGCGAAAATTGGACGAAGTTTTATCATATATTAAATTGGTTGCATCATATAGTAGGTTTTCAAAAGTCCCTTTTGAGATCTTTCTGAAAATTAAATGAGCGAGTTTTATGGATGGATTACTAAACTTGTATGGTGTTTTGCCCCTGAGTTATAAGTTACGTAACTGTACCATATTTAAAGTGAATATTTAGAGTCTAAAATCAAGTAAACAAAATAGTGAATAGCATTAAAACCTGACCCGCTTAGAGTGAAAAAAGCTTACAAAGCTCCGCTAACTTACAGTTGTTAGCTATCTCGTCTCTGCTATAATAAATTTGTAAGCTGCCGAACATCGTCTGAGAATAGTTTGCCTTCTCAACCAGTGGGGAGAAATCGAAAATGAAGCGGCAAGACCCAGGTTTTTTGATCAAATTACGATACCGGTCAATAAGCAACTTTGGCAGAAAGCATTTGCTGAAACTGAAGGAATGAATCGTGAAATGTGAATCGTGGAACGCATGATATTCATTTAGTAAAGGTAACAAAACTTATTCAAAGTGTCAAATAAAGTAAGACTTAGATACGTTTACATTGCGCTTTGTATTTTTTTGATCACCTCCACTTTATCGGTTATTGCACTTTCTGTTAACCGATTTAAATTACTTTTTAAAATTAACATTGTACATTTTTTGTATTACTGTGGGTAATAATATCTTATCAGATATATGTCAATAAAATTAATTAACTAATCATAATTAACGCATTAAATATCAAAAAACAAGGTAAAACAGGTTAAACCAATTGATTGCTTTTAACTTGGTTTCCAAATTAAAATGTCAACCAGTAGTTGTTTACATGGATAATCAAGTGAGATGTGGCCTTCAGAACGATTGCGGGAGTTTGATGACTAGTTGTACGCGTTTTTCTTGTCTGTGTATACAATTACGATGTATATAGGCTATCTATATTTGCTGAGTAAGTGTTTCCTGAAATAGTGTTTATTATTTTTTAAACGTATTTTATTTGTCATTGAAATACGTAAAAACAGAATATCATAATTTTTTTATGTAATGGTTTAAATGATTAGCAATAAAATTTTATCTTCATCTTCTTGTACCTATATTATAATGCTCATATATTCTCTAGTTATATCAATTTATTATCAGTCAGATTATAAATTAATAAATCTGGTAAATTTTAGTCTTAGTTTTTACTTTTAAAAATTTACGTATTTCAGCTAAGTTGAGGATTATGTAATTTTCGCTACCCATTTATTTTTCTTTTTAAAGCCCTAACCCAACAGCTGATTTTATTTTATATCATAATATAGAATATTTTATATGATAATTTTTATTTGTCCCTGTATTTTGACCTTTATTTTGATAAAGGTTTCATTTGAATGCCACTTTCGCATAAAAGCAATCGATTCAGTTTAAGTTTTCCAACTAAATAGATTGTTCAATCCACATTTCGATTACATGAGATATAATTGGCGTTTGGTCACGAAATTACTAACTTTAATTTCATCGAAATTTTAATTTTGCTTACTCCAATAAATCACTAATACTTATGATCAAATTGCTCGTAAATACATAGTGGTAATCATAACCTTGTCGTTTTTTCCATAATCACTTCCTGTCGCTAAACCTTCCCCTGTATTATTCAATTTCAGTTATATTCTTGAAGCTAATTGTACATTTTAATTAAGCTTTTGTTATTTTACAATTTCGACTAGCTTATTTGTGTCGATATTATATTCGAATGTATAATTTAGATAGAAATAATTTTTTCATTGTTGGTTAAGACTTATTATTTATTTGACGTTAATAAAAAAGTGATATTGGGTTTTATTCTTTCCTCAAATCCGATGTATTTGAATTTTCGGTGTGGCTCAATGAAGAATACTTCTTAATTTTAATTTTCTAATGCATTATAATTAGCTAATAAAACTTATGATCTTCTTAAGACCAGGAGGGTGAAAGAGACTTTCTCGAGTGGGAAGACTAAGAGTTGGATTGAACAAATGCGTTTTGGGTGACTGAAAATGAATCAGAGGGGGAAGCAGTCGCAGGAATGTTGAAGCGTTAGTATTGTGCGAGGACAAGCCTAATTATTAGGAACAGTCAAAATGGGGTACGATAAGGCGATTAATTGATTTTGCGTTCTTTGTTCACTGATGAGCAATTGATGGCTTGGATTGGGATATGAAGCAGCAAAACGATTGAGTAGGTCTATTAGTCAGGGCGCCCAGTTACTACAAGCTTATACGCTTGCTAAATATTTATATCCCACTAGGGAAATACGTAAGCACTTATCTTCCGGATTTGGAAATTCATTTCGTTGAGGTGTGCCGACGGCCTAATAGTTAAGTCAGATATAATATATTTAGTCATCATTAATCCTCCAATGAATTATTTAATGCTAGAGAAGGCTGTTAAATGTGAGTCTCATACCGGAGACGGTTCGTGAAGCGTTGGACAATTCTTCAGTTCAACGTATCGGGCAGTTGTTGTTCATGTTCTTCCGTTAATTGTTTGCTTTCAATTGCGTTCCGTTCTCGCCATAGAATTGCGATGTTATTGAAGTGAAGTGTTTTGGATCTTCTTCTTTGTTTTTTCGCTTTATTTAACTGCAAATGTAGCAATATTTTTGTCCTCCGCCTTTAAAATTTCTCATCTTTGTATGTTAAATCAATATAGAAATTTTCGTCTTATCAGTTAAATAATTGCAGTTAACTCCGACTAGCGTAGCAATCGTTATCCGATTCCGCATTCCAAGGGTTTATATTCAACATGATTTAATAACCTCCTATTTTTAATCTCATTGTCCCTGCTAAGGAAATATAATAGCTTATTACAGTTCCTAGTGGATAATCTACAATCGCATCTATAAATCCGAAATTTATCCTTAGATCTAAGAGGGTGAAGGAGGGAGGGGGAGATTTGGAAGGGGCAAGAGATGGGTTAAAAGGTGGGGGAGGAGGGTCATAAGCCACGAATCGTAAACTTCTTCATGACTGACTGACTGTGGCCGCCGTGGTCGTGTTCATCGTCATCATCATCCTAGTTGTGTGACTCAGCATTCCCACATCCGGACAACTACACAACCCCGACCTACTGACTGACTGGCTAGCTGTCGACGCGTCTTATATATTCACAATGAGAGCAAAATTTGTAACAAGAGGAAGTCCACAATGCAAATTAGGTTGTTAACATGATGGAGCCAATCTTTCACTCACTGTATTTTCGAAATTGGGCACCCTTGAACGCTGCAAGGAGACTCTTCTTAGGAAAATGTTTTGTTAGCTGAGTTAATGATGGAACTGGTCTTTCGTTGCGGCTTCTTTTCAGGGAGACCTAGGACTATGCTATCAAAAGCTATTCTGTTTTGAGCTTGCTTAGTTGATTTCTTTCGAAAATTCCGCGACTTTGACTTTGGGAAGTTGATGTATCGAGGCATCTTTCGAGGACATAAAGTCATAGATACAACAAATGGAGCAGAGTCTTTGATAAATCACATCAACTAATCTTGCCTTCATAAATGATTCTTGAGAGGTTCATGCGAGTACTTGTTGCACCGAGAAGTCTATGTTCCATTTATGGACGCTTTAAATCTTTCAAAACTTGATTAGTTAAGGCGCCATTTTGTAAGCTTTTTCATTTATCAGCAAATTAAATGATCCTGTAATTTGTTTCACAATCGATGATTCAAGTTTGATCGTTAACATAATTTGATTCCCGAAAATCATAAGAAAATGGACTGAATAGTAAACAGTAGGTGTTTACCGGTTTACTGCGCGCCAAATCCACTTATCAGATGCTAAGAAATCGGTAGTTGAACGAGTAAATTGTAATATGACCACTGACTCATTGAATAGATGTTGTTCAGAGAGTTGGCATAGTGAGGTCTCTTGAGTATTTCGTATTCTGCTACACTTATCTCGATCAATTTTATATCGCTCACTGGACATATACAGATGAGTATCAAGTTTCTGAACTCTGTATGCGCTGAACACTAAAACATTGTCTCACGCTATGTGGAGACTTTTTTAATAAACGACTGTGTAGTTTAGTTAAAATACTCGATGATCCTGACAGCATAAATCAACGTTTACTAGGATTTTGTATGAGAGTTAGACACGCATTATTTTGGGAGTCTCGCTGAAAGTCTATGTTCTCAACGAATTTTATGGATCTGTCATTCGATGAAGAAGCGCCGAATATATATATGCTTTTTTTAGTGTTGTCTAACTTCCCACCTTATCTTTCCCTTCAAAAATTTGTACAATAACATTATTTAGCCTCAAAGTTTCTGATATTTTAAGCACTTTATCTGCCTAGCACTTTTTCATAAATATCTTTCATATTGTCCACAGGTGTGTTTGTTAATGCTCGACGACATACTTGATTTCTTTTTATTGTGGAAGCTTTCTGAACACGAAAGGTTCGTGAAAGTTTACCCTTTTTCTGAGAAAGTTGAGAAGCTGGATATAACATATTTTGAATTTACAGCTTGGAATTCTACAAAATTCAGGCATTTTTAATGCGGGAAGAAATATTTCAGAATCAGAATTTTGTGTGAACTTGGCATTTTGCAAAATTAGATTACGAGTTTTTAAATCCATTAATAATCGGAAAGAAGTGGCGATTGTGGATAACCGACAAGATGAGCGAATATATAGACATAGATATTTGTTTATCTATATCAGAGGCTGGATAATATTAAAGCAAAGTTATTAGAGCTGGGATGTTTAAAGTTGGCTCATTTAAACAAAAGGTTGCATCTAAGATACGATTCGAACATGGAATGCGTAATATTTATTGAAATTTCTTGCGCAATTGGCAACTTCGTTGATAGCTTCTCTTCTATACAGAATCTGTCTGCTCTGTTGCAAATAAGTTGGCAGAATTCATCCTATTCCTTTTCTCTGCACTTCTGAGTTTAAATTTAGCGGTTTTTTTAACTTTACGAATTTAAAGAAATTAAAGAAATTAATAAAATCATAATTTTTCATGTGAAAATTCACTGATGGAAATCTTCTTTCTGATTTATCGATTTATTAATCTATAGGCGCGCTAAATTAGTGTCTTGAATTTGAATTTGTCGGGATTTAGATTTATACAGATGACCACTTTTCATTTTCAGAATTCTTCGTTTTGTTTTGATATTTGTGTTTCGTTTCGGAAATATTCTTGAGAAGAGTTTCATAACTCCTTGAAAGCGGAAAATAATGTTCTGGTTTGCTATCTGGATAAGGCAGAAAAGGCTTGAAAATGCGAACAAATAAAATTTCCTAAATGTAGATAACACAGCTTCTTTCTCGACCTTATTCAAATTTTAAGAATAACTGATAACTGATGCTGAGTGTAATTACACAGCACACATTATTACAAGGCAGGTATGCTAACAATTTCCAAGTCTGTTGAAAGAAAGCCTTTTTCAAAGTCCATCTTGGACAAATGACTTACATTCTGGAGTCTTTCGGATGGAGAATTCACATTATTTCAACTCTCTCGTTGACTAGAATTGACCAAAGCGATTGGCCTTTGACGACTTAATGTGCCCCGAAGACTATCGAATCCAATGACTCCTTATTGACTTGGCCGACGATATTATCATTCAAAGTATTATTGATTAGGGTTCAAAATTTTTTGTGTTTTTGTTCGTACGACATTCTAACGGATGATCCTGACTCAATTTCAACGAGTGTGTACAAAAGTATTTTAAGAACTTTAAGTGTTATTTTTCCCAGCACTATTTAACTGTCTGATCAGTCTCCAAGATAATAGAACTATCGATAATGCACATATTTTGATCAGCTTACGAAACAATTTTCGTGACTACTGGCACGAATCTAACGGTTCTGCAATTTTGTGTCAGTAGGTCTCTATGAATAGAGAGTGACTCAAAATAATTCCTCATAAAATCTCCAATGAAGGGCAAATGTTTAATAATCTACCAAGTTATCAGCACACCATCCAATTCAGAAAAAAAGTTTTTTTTTTGAGTTCAAAGGTGTTAATGGATCATTAGTGAAGCATGCTCTCAGACTCTCAAGAGCTATCATGTCGAGTTCGTTTCTACAGTCCCCAGTGGTTTAGGAAGCTGAAAGTGAATCTTTATATAAGAATCGGATTTGACATAAAATTCCATGTTATATATGTTTTCTTCAGATTTTTTTAATTTTTTATGCAAACAACTTCCAGGTTTTAATCACAGGAAAGTACACAAATAACAAATCGTGAAACGGGTCTAATAAAGTGAGAAATAGGCAGTCAGAGCATCAAGAGTCCTAATTTGTTTACTTCTGAGAGAATTACGACACCCATATTCTCATTTGAAGCACAGTTGGTGCGCTACGTTCTGGCGTTCAAATTTTACCATTGACGCCCAGGTTCGTGGGAGCAATTATATCCACGATATTCCGAGTTTGTTGAGCGGTTGATTCAATCAATTTATTTGTATCCTATCGCAGCTAAGAGCTACCGACAGCTCAATTGACAAATGGATGACTTGGTTCTTTTAAATAGAGAATGACTTAACAATTACTCAGTACCTTCAATCTCCTTTCAGAAATGATTGTTTAATAAATGCTTGCGTTTAAGCTCGCTTGGTTCATCTAATCTGAGACTTCTCCAAATTATGGCCATTTAGATAAATTATGCAGAGTCGCGATATTCATCGCTCATTTTGTTTATTTTACAGCTTTCCAAGAGGAAAAAAGTCACACATCAACGCTTTTCTCCTTTTTGACGTTTGTCAACTTTCAGATACATTTCTGTCCCTAAAATTTGAGTCAGTATATATGTACGTACATATTTTTTGTTCGTTCATTATCGAAATATTATGCTACGGAAGTGTAAATCTACGAGGTCAGTTTATTTAGAGGCCAGAATACATTGTATTATTAGGAGAGGCGGATACATAGCTGGAAAGAAACAATTAGGGGAGAGGGGAAGGAAATTTGGTTCATGGGATTCGGGATTTTACATTATCGTTACCCAGTTGGGAAAAATATGCGCCATTGTTCTGACGATATTTTGATGATATTCTGATGTGGCATTTGAGCCATTTTTGTCTAATAGAAGACTTTAAAGCATCCAGGAAAAGGGCACTGAAGGCCCTTGCTGATTGTCATGACCCAGGAACAGTGATCCTGTCGATGGTGCCTGAGCATTTTTTTCTTTTCTGTAGACATTCTCAGACAGTTGACATCCTCAGTTGTGACAGAGGTCGATTTATGCATTGAATACGCCTAGTTCTACCTTAGTTTCATTCGTGTTATAATCATTCAAATTTAGAAGTTAATATCCTATCATCAAGTTGCCCGAAGTTATCACAGCAAACTATTTCAATTGATGAGTGTTTGATAGATGTATTAGCGGAAAGCAAATAAATCGCTATATATAGTTGTAAGTTTGCATTTATTTCCCTTAGCTATAACGATCGGACATAACTCTCTGGGAAATTTTACGATTATTCATACAAGCAACTCGAAAACCGGAGATTTCTGTCAGCTGTTCTTTCAGAAACAATCTCCTCACTTAAAGAAGTAGAGCAAATGAAATCATTCACAAAATAGATGATCTTTAACTTTCTCGTGCCTGTTTCTTCATTCTCTAAAGCACTGATGTGAAATAGACAGCTGTGGGTACTTAAGAGTGGTCTGGATTAAAGGGATTTGCTAGTGTTTACATCGATAGTATAAAGGCCGCTTACGCATCAGAATTATTTCCCATGGCATAGTTTCAGTACCGTCGGTGCACATCCAATAACAGGAATGGCGACATTTAAAGAGACTGCAAGATACGTTTTCCTTACACTATACAGGATAATTTACATCCCTTTTCTCCTACTTAGGGTAGCAGATTTTATCAATGTCTTAAACTTCGCTTGCTTATACTAATGAGGTTGATAAGGCGTCAGATCGCTATGTTAGTCTGAACTAACCACCTGCTTTTCGGATGTCGACGCAAGCAGATGTACCGGAATGACACGACCAACCTCGTAGTTTAATTAATTATTCAACAAGATCTAAACTATCGCCTTAGGGCGTAGGGTCACACTATGAAGTTTAAACTTTCGGACATGATTCACCGAAATATATATTTATGTATATTATGTAAAAAGAGTTCCAACTGATGAATACATAAATCGGATTATGTAGGTCTGTTTTGATGCCCTGAATTTTATGATCTCTTTCAACTGATCCCTCAATCTATTTTCGGCTTCGCGTTAAATTTTCTTTTGTTTTAATGCTGTCTTAATGCTTTTAAGATCGGTTTAAACTTTTTTATTCCATCGAATTTGGTTCGTAAAAGGGAAAGTGAAGAGTTGATTCACTGAGTTTTTAATTGACTTCGCTTTTGTAGCAATCTCTCCCTTAAAGAAAAATCGAATATCAGAGAACAATCTAAATTTTTCCTTCTCCACTTGTTGGTAAAGAAATATGCTTGTTGCTTGTATATTTGCGTTCTGATCCTCCATGTTTTCGCATTTAAAGTCGAAAAAGGAATCACAAGGAGGTGCAGAGAGACCAGTTATCTATTCAATGATATTCTTTTCTCCATGGTAATTTAAGAGACTTTTCAGGGAAAAAATTCTACATTTTAGCTCATTGTTAGAGTAAAGATGCAATATATGATAGGAACTTTAAAACTCGACAAAATAAAGTGCTTTTCAACAGATAAGCATCTTTAACATCACTCCATTACTAGCCAGTTCTGCGGACCATTCTACTCAGATATCAGTAAGTCAGTTTGCGCTACAGCACTGATTCACATAGCGATATGACTTGTTCTTTTATTTTCTCACTGTGAAATAACTTTTCGGGGGGTCCTTTGATTTACGTTGTCTGCGACTGCTACATGCAGTCTCCTATTTCGCATATATTTCGTGAACGCTTTCAAACCTTCATGAATTCCATTTTTCAATTCCTCGAAGTTAAGTTTCCACTTTTTAGATCTTTATTCTGTACCAATGATGAATTTCGTGAAACATTTTTCATAAAATATTGGTAGAGCTATTGATAAGAAAAACAAAAGCATTAAAGTATTGATATAGCATTTATGAAATAAGTTTGATGACTATCGATAATCGATATTGACACATGTTAGTTCAATGATTTTTTTTCGATATTCTCTTCAATTTTCCTCTATTATTATTATTTTCCACGGTAATACAAAGCAATTTTACATGTTTTGGAAGCAAACTGACATCGAATAACAGTAAGTCAAACGATAAAGAGGAGGGAGTCAGAAATATGTTGAGAGCAACGTCAAGATATCAAAGAGTCTTCCTTCATTTAGTCTTTGTGATCGAGTTTTGCAATATTTACTAACTGGACAATTTACATTCCAAAGTTCAATTTTCGTGATTCGTCTCCTGGATTGCAGGAAATGCTTGTCTAAGCTGTTCATTGCGTATTAGCCGGTATTACTTAATCAAGGAGGGGTCGGTCTTGCCATACTCCCTTAATTTTTCTCCAGTGGTTGAAAAGGCAAATGATCTTATATGCTATTCCGCAGTTTACAAGTTCAACATCGCAGAGATAAGATGGATGAAAATGCTAAGTTAACAGAGCTGCGTATGCTGTGTTCACTCAAGGTGAAATCAAGATTTTCTAATTCATCCTGTACGATTTCTGTCATTGAGCTTAAAAGTCTGCTGTTTTTTTGCTTATTAATTTCATTTAATTAAGAAATAACATAAATTTTGGACTTGTTATCTGTCAAAATCTTTCCACCCAGTGAAGTTAAAAAAACTCTATTTTGACAGCAAAATTAGCTCCTTCCTCTTGTTACCTCTACTTGCTTATACACGGTTCTGTTATTTTGACTTTACAAGTTGGGAAAGACACTTCAATTTACATCACTTTTGGGCAAAATTTCACTAGTAGAAGTGATTTTCCACTCTGCGGATGCGAAATTCTTTTTCGGCCAGATTAACGGTAAAGGAAATGTAAAGAATGTTCGGAAGCATTTTTGGGTAGAACATCATCGACAAAAGTCAGAGAACGTCATTATGCTGCGCTGATACGTGTATAAAATCTATAAAAGAGAGAAAAGAAACCATTTCGAGAAATTCTTAGTATATCTGCTTCTTATTTCTCCCTTTCTTAAAATGTATGGTTTTCTTCAAAATTTGTGGTAGTTAACATTAATGTCCCGTTCTTCTCTCCCCTCTTATCTTTCTCTCTATCTATTTCACTCTTGACAGGAAAAGGATTAACTTCCAGTATCCTTTCAGGTTTTAACATTCTACGAACATTTCCAATCCCTTGCTTTCTCCTTTTGTGAGGGAGGAACATATGGATCGGTGTCGACTTACTCCGATACCTTTTTGAGCAGCCTGTTGGAAGCGTGGCCTGAATAAGTTTTATTAACGGATATTCTGTACATAAGGCGAGCAAATACGAAGGGGTATAAAGTCTATAAGATGTATGAAAGATTGACCAAAAAGCATAGAGTATAAAGGATAAGAGGAAATAGCCACGATTCTGTAAAACAGGTTGGAGATATTCTAGCCAATGACCACTGTTCTCCCGTGTTGATACATGCTCTGCGCTCATGTTAGTTCGCATACTGGTGTACGTGTTTCCGTAGCGGACTGGAGGTTGCTAGCCTAGTCGTCTTCCAATTATTCAGTAGCAACGTGCTTGGTGGTTTATGAACTATTGAAATATGCATCACTATATGTGAGACGTTGGGTTTCCGTTATATTTCGTGTGGTAGTCTATGTGCGTTACCAATTTCGCATAACCAGTAACTACCTTAGTCATGGCTGCCCATTCAAATATAAAGACTTTTCATTTAAAATGAGACATTGGAAACGTGAATATGACTCATTTTGGGGGGTTTCGCGACTGATACCGACGACTCATGAAAAACCCTCTCAAATTAGTTGTTGGGGCCAAAGAACACTGAGGCACTAATTTCGGACACTGAATTTTCACAGTGGTACGTAATGAATAAACAAATTTTTCTCCTCCCTATTCATATGTTTTGTAATATGTAGGAGTTGGTGTTGGTTTCACTAAGTAACCGAACAACATTATGCGCCATCTTCCTAACTGGAGAAGTTTTGATAAGTGTTGAGAATAAATTCTTCAATGTTTTGAAAACAACTGGATATAGAATTGAGAACCAAGATGAAAATGTCTCGCTTAAAACTTCTCTGAATAACTGATGAGAATGGAGTTGGAGCATTTTCATTTCTAAGCCTTGGAAACGAATGACGTATTTCAGAACTTTGATTCAAGTCTTAGCTGATGTATACTTTGATGTTGGAAAGGAAATCAACTGTAAGATACTGAGTATTGGAGATGCTTTCACTAAAGTTTTGCCAAAAAAAGCCTAAGGAAATATGTTGAGCTGTTGCAATAGAAATTAAAATTTGCCCTGGCTGTCCTTCCACTACTTTGTTGCTCTCTGAATCACTTTTATGTTAGTTCTTGAATGGGTTTGTTTTGAGTCCTTCACAAAAAGAGCCTTCCATTCATTGTTCATTTTCAGTGGTGTTATTTCGTTGTGATGACAGACATAAAAAGGCGGTAGTTTTAAGTACTTTTATCCTTCTAAAAGAGCTTCTTTGTCTACCTCTCACCCGATAAGTTAGCCACACACTTTAAAAACCTATTAAAGAACTCCTTCACGTCGCGTCAGAGACTTACAGACTAGTGGCGGACATTTTGTGACATCTTAATCTGCACTCTTTTTTGGCGGCACCCCACTCCAGTCAGACACGTGCTTGTGACATTTCATACGTAGAGTTCCGTCCATCCACGTGCATGCTAGCTCTCAAGCATAATGTCCAATGGTAAGTCACTATCGCAGACCTTTGTGACAGCTCTTCAAACATCGAGGACTTTCATTGCAAGATTATTATAATTCTAGTTCTGCATTCTTTATCTCTACAACACATGGAAAAAGGACTTAGAAAAGGTAATGATCATCTTAGATCAATTTGATGGTAAAGCTATTCTCTCATGTTAGCATCGATCGGTAATTCGTTCAGAATAAGATAAAATATTTCATAAGTTTGTATAGATTGCGCTCCATCCTTTTATGTTGGCTCTTTTAAAAAATGCCGCGCTTTCTAGAAAGGGAACTTTTTTGCAGAATTATTGTAGTTCTAATTCTGCTTTCTTCTCCAAGTCAAAAGGAGAGATTAGACTGCCATGATTAAAAGATAACTCAAACTGTGGTTGTGTTATACCTCCGAACCGAAGTTGGGTTTAACACAAGCTCGTTATAGTTCTGAATTCTAAGGAGCTGGGTACTTATTTGAGATGAAATAGTTAAAGTGGGTCAGTTATAGTTTGAAAATGATTAATTTGTGACTTGTTGTGAACACAGTGAAATCTTACTCCTAAATGCGTTAGGACATTGATGAGATTCGTTGAAAACAAAGGCGATTTAACCGGACAACGTTATTGGTCATAGAGACATTATATTACAAAATATAATGGTTTATTTAAGATTATTTGAAATCGTAATTATTGAGAGAAGAAATTTTTTATGGAAATCTTAAACCCTCAATGTAACTTCTATTCGTACATACGCCTTTATCTTGTTATTTCATCTAGATATTACTCCAAGAATAAATCTACTCGACTCCTTAAACATATATATTTTTAAATCCTTGCATTTTCGTTGCCTACTGTTCATCCAATCTCTTCATCTTTGTCTGAAAGGACTCCTGCTCTCTCCATTAATCTCATTGGTTCAGCCATCAAATTTACTTTGTATTGAACATTTGATAGTTAGTAAGCTTAAGCGATTAGAGAATTTTAGTCTTCAAAGTCCGTACTTCAAACAAATTGACAGCGCCATTTATCTTGTAACTGTCGAAGTAATTCACTTATTTCATGCCTTTTAATCGCTCAAATGTTCAAGAAAGTTTCTTTATTTGTCTTTGACTTTTTTTGCCTTAAATTCATTTAACAATAATTGCATTCTGTCACTCAAAATTACATCAGCCTCTTCCTGTCCCCTTTTTGCCTACTTCAGACATCCGCACAACTATCCAGAAGAGACGCAGTGCAATTAGCGAATCCTTTGATTTTTCCCCTTCTTCTTAATGACCCCCCCTACTTTCTGACGCTAATCGTTGTCTTTGTTTATGCATTTCCCCTTTCCTACATCTGGAATGAATTGTCAAATTGTGACCACCCACACCTTAAGAGGGGGGAGATTAAAGTCAGTTCAGGATATTTGGTTCAATCATAATTTATTAGTTATAACGAAATCTTTCGCTAGAAGCAGACAGCTGTGATCTTGACATGGTAGAAGAGGGATAATCGAATTTAAAAAATAAGGGGAAGGCGGCGAGAGGGTTATATATAAATTTATTTAATTGTAGTAAACAGAAAGAAACAGATATATAAGTACGGTTAGTGCGCTCATCTGCTAAGTTATGGGTTCAATTTCCAGTGAACCGAATGGTCAATGGCAGTGATTAAGTTTGGCTACTTAAAGATGTTCAAAGATGCAGATTGCAGTTTAGTCCACCTGTAAAATGAGAACCTGTTGATCCTTACCGGCTCAACAGTTTGCACAATTGGATAATTAACTTTAGTCTAATTGTAGAGGTTCAAACCAACTGAATCAAGCTGGCTCAGTGCTTGTTCAGTTTGATGGCCATAGATAAGGAGAAGTTAGTGATGAAGTACTGCATGATTGATTAATCAAAATGGATTGTGAAATAGATACTTTCCATAATCTTCTCATTAATGTTCAGGGTAGCTCATGGTCACTACTAAAAGACTTCTTAATGGTATTAATAGGATCGTTGCGGCCAGCCTCCATGTATTGAGGAAGAACTCAAGTCATTTTATTGATTGAATAGAATTGAGGTGGTCGGTAAATCAGCTCTACTTCATGTCAAAACGGTGGAGTTTCCGTATTACGGTTAGCTGTTGGAAAGCAGTAATCACAGATGCGTCGCCATTCACAGTCCCACATTAATGTCCCCTTTAAACACCGTTTCCAATGCTTGGGCTTTCCTATTTTCCCTGGTTGATGAGATTTGCTGACTTCTTTTAATGGTGTACGTAATTATCTAAAATCATTTATCAATATATTATTAATATTCCTTATAACAATTGAAGCGCAAATTATTGCTCTAAAAGTGCTCTCTCAGGCAAGAAAATTTTGTAAACCAACATCAAAACGCTTACATTTCCTAATGCTAATCTGTCGTGTATGCCTTTAATCCGGCCCCAAAGTGATAAGTTTATAGTTTTAATTTCGAAATATATTATTTATTACCCACAGTAATACAAAAAGACGCAAAACTGAATTTACGAAAAAGAGCCTTACTTCGATTTTCAGTGCTCATTGACCGCTTTTTCCGATCAAAATGTGTCTCTCTTGCCATTTCAAATCATTTGATAGGTAAAGATATCTCGAAATTTATAATCGTCCATTTATAACGCTAGCATGAGTAAGGATGAATTGTCACCATTAATCACCCAGGTCAGATCGAAGAATGTCTGTTTCAATTAATTTGTCATTTTTGAGAAGTTGTTTAGGCCATCAATGAGTTTTCTTCAGAGCGCATCCAAAGTCCCACGAAAAAAGCGGCTTTGGTTTTAATATCAAAAATGAGGATGACTTTGTTTTTAGAAAGATTTGAAGCATCTAGATTGAATGCACTTGCTTGTATTATACGTTTTTTAATTTTTCTCCCACTTTTGTAACATAGTATCTACTATCTTAATCTCGTTCTTCCTTGTGGGTCTTAATTTGTGTTACTGTTTATCTCATGCTTGTTCACTTTCCAACAATAAGCTCCAAGCCTATTAGACGTGGGCTCACAGCCTTGCTGGACCAAAATGAAGCACATACCTACTCGCGGGGTGGACCAATGGGAAAGTGGAACTGAGAGCTTATTTTTGACCATTGGCTGCATAGTCATCGATCACAATCACTCATGGTGGAGCTAGGTGGATATTAGGCTAATGGCCGCCTGCTCTCACCATTTGTACTCTTTGCTTCTTGGTCTTCATTCCCATCTTTCACACGTCTCATAGATCTTATGCTTTTTCATATTTACTTGCCTTACCTATACGATATTCTTTAATAAAGATCTAACTAGAGCACGCTACCAACACAGCCTGCATTGGAGACCTCCTTATTAAAGGATTTTAGGTAATAGCCCTCCTTGTTTATGCTAATCGTCAAAGGAAAGATAATTTAAAAATTTAATTGCTTGTTTTTTTTGCCGATTTTTTTAAAAATTTGCCTGCATTTGCTTGTTAGATTCTCGTTTTTACGACTTGCTCTTCTCCAAACGAATGGAAATTTCTGGAATATATTATCGATTAAAAACCCTTTCATTTAACGAAAGCGTAAGGTAGAATACTATTAGGATAGAGTTTAGATGGTTTAATGATTACTTGGAAGACTTTTAGGGTTTTCAGCTCTTCATTCTTACCTAACTTCCATATTTGGAGATTTCAGTAATAAAGATTCGTTCTTAAATAGAAAACACCGGCCACTGAATTTCGAAAATGCCAGCTGTTTCCTCTTCCATACTCCGCAAAATGCAAAATGTATTCCGAAACAGACTGGGCATTATCACACTGGTTCATTTTTCCAGAACTTTTTTGCTTTTACAGACATAACACAAGCTACATCCATAACTTGCATACAGGTGTGCAAAATATCTCATCCAAGATTTTTGAAGACACATTTTCCGAAATAAAACATTTTTCTTTCACAGCAAATGAATTGATGCTCTTGGGAAAGCGAGAAATGATCGAAAATTAACAGTACAATTTCAAAGTTTTATTGATCAACTTCTTTTCCGTGTTATAACTTCGAATGACTTACAGGCCGAGGAAAATTTAGTCTCTCCCTTTAAGATATAATCTTTATCCCACCTATGAGATATGGATTGGCTGGAATTAGATTTGCCTGACTTTGTTGTTTTCCTTCTCGGTCTGACAATTCTTCATCCAATGGTTACGGTATTGGATAAATTAAGTTGGGCTCTAAAACTTTGTTATTGTCCTTAGAGAGATAGGGGAATGATACGTGTTTAAGAGTGGGGAAACGTTTGAAAATAGTGCGGTAAGACGTGAAGGGAAGAGGATCGATTGTAAGTTGAGAGTAAAGTTAGCTCATCGCAAGCGTCCTCCTTCATTTAATTTTCCGATCTGGGTTCTGTTCTTGAGCGAGTTCATTTATGAGATGTCCAAAGCATTTTGATCCGTGCTATATATCTGTCTAATCTTTTATTCGTTCAGTCAATGGTATATATAAATAGTAACTGTATTCGTCTATTTTGTTTGCTTTTTATCTCTTCTTCAGGAAAATTGCTTCTGGCATATCTGAACTTTTATTTATTTCCTTCTACTTCCCATGGTGAGGCTGAAAAGTGTTTTACAACTTTTCATCACGGTGACACATGCAATACACATAAAGAGTAAAGGTTCATAAAGAGGAAGTATGGTTTTTTGGAGGGGGGGGGGGNGAAATATCTACAGCATTAGAAGATTCAAGGAGTCAGGAGAGCCTTACTTCGCTCGAGGTCCATAATCGACTGCTTTTTCAAGTTCTAGTTCCTTCAAACTTATCCCTTCTTCACACGGAAAATGTTGGAAATCTGCTTTCCTGTGATTTTGTAGGCATCCTCTTTTTGCATAATTTTTACCATCCCCCTTCTGCACAAAGGAGTCAGCCAGTTGGTAGATCATCTTTAGGGTTGTGGCAATTGCTCCTTCAGTGCCTTCTCACCAAGAATCAACACAAAATTTTACCTTTTTTTCTCACCAGTTGTCTAACTCTTTGTGTGCAGTTTTGGAGGCACCTTTTGATAAATGGTACCTCAATGTCGTGTTTGCTAATATCTCATCTCTGCTGTGATTTGATCTTCGTCTTTGTAATTGTGTTGCGAGGTTTCTCAGTGGGATTTCTTCTTCTAGACCTCTAATATTGATTTGTCTCCTGCTGCAAAATCCTAGTATCATTCAAATAAAATAAGTGGGAATCAGTTTGTGTTGCATATATAACAACAATTGTGTCCGAATAAATTTAGAAACAGTATCTTACTCCCCTTTCAATTCTCAAATAACACATCTAAAGCGGAGATAAAGCAATTTTCTTGACGGATTTTCTCCCTTTACAGGCATTAACATTTAAAGTCAGATCGATTTATCAGGTCTACCTTATTGTCTGACCTTGTGGCGAAAACTTCATTTACTCGCGCTGTCTGACAATTTGGTTTTGTTTTGTCATGGTTTGACTACGATGCACTTTAAGTAATTAACAACTGTGTTTTGCCTTCTGTCCATTCTTACTCTCTTTGGCTTCCGAACATTTTTTCTGTCACCCTGGATAGTCATGAATGGTTAATCAGTGCACTCACCTGTCCATATGTCTGTCCGTTTATCCATTCATCATTCATTCGTTCTCTAATCCAAAGGATGTTTATTACTGTCTTTTCATGCAGAAGAAGAAGTAAAGAACGGTATTTAAAAATTATCTACGTGCTTAAGGGGTAATAAGAAAATAGCGGAATCAATTTTTATTAAGTCCACTTGCAATAAAGGGATAAGTTGGATGGAGGTTATTGTGCAAGGTGGGGAGAATACGATTAGGACAGCTCGATCCTGAAAACTACGGACTAAACTAGAAGTCAGTTAATGTTTATCCTTAAGACCTCGGTTTGGAATATTAGAAAGATGTTTAGATTTGTTTGGTGTTTAGCCTTGAAGGTCGTTGATAGGATAATTGCATTGAACAATTCCCTATAAATACTTTAAATATTTTAATCCTATTCGGCATATCTTACCAGTCAGATTTTACGGACGAAGGTTATTGTACATTTTTATTACGCCCAATTTTCACCTTTGTAAATCTACAACTGTCCAGATCCCAGAAAGAAGAAAGGAGAAGACCTGTATCCCAAATAACGGATTTGTAATAAATGATTGGCCACTTTATGAATCAATAATTATAGCGGTACTTTCCTCAATAGTGGTCTTACATGTCCACATGCAATCGCAAAAATCCATTGATTGAGAATCGAATGTACGAGGGATGAAGACTAAACCAGTGTGGTTGGCCATCCACATCGCATTGATCTTATAGCCTTTGACCTGGTAGACAGACCTAGTGATCCCTACATATATATTTGTGTCTTTAGATTTGTCTAATGCTATGGCTTTCTTATTTAATTGTTGTTCATAAAATAACTGGAGGCTATTTTTATGACCCAGAATTTTATTGCATCCTCTCTTAACCAATGAAGACCGATTTTTCCTGTTTAAATATTTATAGACCAAATTTAGTATAAGTAGAAGTTATCTTAATCCTTATTCGCTGTCTCCATTAAAAATAATTAATTATTTTGCAATTAAAATTGATTAAAAAGAACCTAAAATAGATTTCAATCAAATCGCCTTTAGTTAACAGTGATTGATTGTCTTCTTGGGTAGTTTCCCATGACTACCTTATTTTAAATTGTATCATTTTTCATTTAAAGGCAAACATTCCTTTAGTTACGTCCTGCTATTAATCTAATCAGATTTGTACTTGATTTCATGCGCATTTATACTGTTTACGCCTAATATGCGATTTATATATCCCTCCTCTAAACACACAGACTGCAATATTTGTGTAGCGAAATTGAAATGTTTTCGCAGATTCCAAGATTGAAGGTACAGGATCCTTGTTATTTGCCAATTTGAGTTGATTTGGTTTGATTTCTATTAGAAAAAGGATCTTAGCTCACTCCAGCTAACCGCTCTGTAGCTATGATAATGAAAGAGATACGATCAGTCAAAAGGACATAAAAAGACGTGTGGTGTCTTCTCTTTTTAATCGAAGTAGAATAAATTGGACAAATGTACTTCGAAAATACTCTCATTTAGTCTTATTCGTCACCGTTAAATTTTCAAATCTAACCTTTAACAGAAAGCTTTACTATTAAAGATTTAAATCATAAAATGTTGCAAAAGGTATATAATTTTTCCCTTGCCTCGACTTTCTGTCTTCTACCAACCTTCACTACAACAACGGGATGGCGGGAGGTGACAAGAAAGTGGTGGTAAGAGTTAATTGAGGGAGGATCGGAGACCAGAGGAGAGAAAGAGGGAGGGTATTAGAATGGATGCATGGACTGTGAGTTTGTCTACAAAGGGGATATTGATAGTTCCATTCATAAGGTAGCCTAATGGAATATTTTCAGTGCCTTAGACCGAGTACACTAAGAGTACACTCATAATGTACTTTATTATTGATTATTTGTCATGGATATATACGACCACCAGCAAAGACTCTATTGCTACCCTTGTTGGTCAACTTTTCAGCCACCTATGGTGGGTGATACATGACTTCCCAGCCAAATTCTTCAACGAGATAGGATCAGGCATTGTCATGGTGCAGAATCACTCCTTTTCGATTGATCAAAGAAGGCCGTTTTTCCTATAAACAGCTTTTAAACGAGTTAGCTGCTGACAGTAAACTTCAGATGTTATTGTTTGATTGTCATAATAATAAACAATTCCCTTCAAATCCCACCATACACAAAAGAATTTTTTTCGAGTGCAATCCACTTCTCTCTTTGGAAGTGGAAGTGGCTTTGAACCACTGTCTTGACTTAGCTACCGTCTTTTGCGCTTGACGTTGTTGTAAAGGATGCACCACTTCTTGTCACTGTCAGTTATGATTCGATCTAAAAAAAGGTGCCTGAAGTTCACGAGAACACAGTGAAATACAACAGATCACACGCTGTTGCTCGTTGATTTCTGAAAAATCGTGTGGAGAGGCCCATTTCCCTATATATGGTCATATGGCTTATGCTAAAGGTTTTACTCAGTTCTCTAGTAGTGCAGGTTGGATTTTTATCAATGACAACTTGCAGTTGCTCAGAAGTGAGTTTTTTTGAGGATCCTCCTCTCGGTTCGTCGTCTTTCAGGCTGAAGTCACCCTTTTTGAAACCACCTGTAGAAAACCACCTTCTGCAGGTCTTTTTATTCATCACATCATTTCCATAATTGTCTTTGAGTGTTTCTGGTGCTGAGTTTGCCGTATTGCCTTGATGAAATTGAAACAGTAAAATATGTCTGATCTGCTCTTTATTGGCAGTGTACATTAGGGCTAGAAATAGTTATAAATAACGATAATTATCACACAACCTGAAAGGAGAAATGATATTTTATTAATTAACATATATAAGCATACAATATTAAGGAGCTGAATTGAAGTAATCGTGCCCCAAACACAAAGCTCTAAAATTGGACAGAACTTCTGTTACAACCTGATGTATCTTTAGATTTGTATTTTCGGTGCTTTTTTTGAGCAAATTACTAAATCGGTTAAAAAACGCGAAAATTTTTAGAAGTGTTTATAATGCGCGCGGAATAATTATTGATTTTCTATTGGTTGATCTCCGTTTCGACAATAGCTTTCATGCAAGTTATGCAAGTTAACATTTTTTCCTTTTGGACAATTTCAGTTCTTCTTCTGGCGGGAACTGCGCTGTCGGTGGACTGTCCTGATGGATTTTTCCGGATTTCAAACTCTTGTTACTTTGTAAGTTATTCTCGAAATTGTTTTTCGTTTCGGGGTTATCCTGATTGCGTTTTTCTGCTAGTGCACATCCTTCAGAAAACCTAAAATTGGCGTTCACCTTCTCAGCAAATAACATTTTCTCTCAAGTCAAATTAATTTGACTGTAGATTTTTGTTTAATTTTCCTCATGGAAGAATTTGGTTTTGACGGTTCGGGAAGGAAACGACAGTTTATTTAAGCTATTTTTTTTCGTTGATGATTTACAATTTCTGAGATAACTTCAGGACATCAAACGCTTGTAATTGAATGTTCATTTATTTGTGGATTTCGATTAATTCCGGCAATCACCTGGTCGAAATTTTATGACAGGAATCTGGCAATGTGACCAAAAGAACCTATAGCGTCAGTTCCTGTCTCTGGTAGTGCTAACTCTAAACTTCAATAAAATTCGACCAAAAAACAATGGGATGGCGAAGCTGCCAATTATATGCAAATTTTCGGGGAAAAGAAAGCAATACTCTCAGACTATCGGCTTGGTTGCTGCTATTCGGACCCAACGATCAACAAGGATTTCCAGTGCCTCCTTTCTGGGTGCTTTAAGTCTTGTGAAGGACAGTCTGATTTAAATGCCGCACATCAGAGAGTCATCTTCACTACTGACATAAAATTCAAAGCAGCAGAGATAACAGTATATTATTTTTCTGAATAAGTAAGAATCCTGAATTTCTTGCCCCAGATCTCTCTATCCTTTCCCTAAAATATATCCCTATATCTATGCATCCATCTGTTCGAATAGTTTAATGTATATATGAATGGGTATACCATTGTAGAATATTGGTCAATATATATTCGAATAAATTATCTCGTCTAAATTGTTTGAATATCAAGACGAGTTGAGGAGATAGTTTGGCTACTTAATAGGTTCGTACTTAGTAGTATCTAATTGTTTAGTGAGTGAATTAATTTGTAATAAACTGTCTGTTCTACAGTAAAAAGCCCTTTTTGTCTTCTTATAATAAATCTGCCTAGGCTACTCATGTCATAGTTTATGTTTAAAAATTTGATAATTGTTCTTAAAAGTGGCGCACCGATTACCAGTTTACGTAATTTACTAATGGAAAATAGGCTGAAATTCCATCCGACTTTAACCTAGAACTTCCTCTTTGCTTCAACTCTTACAAACTTCCCATTAATGGTAAATGCTAACCTGATCAGAGTGGAGGCATCCTCGGGCCGCTCTTATGAGAAATATGCATTCTACCATCCATCTCACTGAACGAAATTGGCCAGTGCGGTTGGTCATTACTGGGTGTGTACTTATGGCCATAAATCTCATGACCTCTAGCTTGGCAGACGTCCGCGAAGGCTACTAATCCAAAGGACACTATCTTAGCTTATAATTTTTATTTGGTTCACTGGCGGCCAAGTTTGAGTATCAACCTCGTGTGACCTCCAAATTGATAGACGCGTATTTTACGGATATGCTATAGTTAAAGTAAATTAAATTAAATATACATGAAAGGATGGAGTCCATCGACTACAGTGACTTGAATCAGAACCGTGATATCCAGGCCGTTGACAAATTGTTTACGCTTCAGGCTCCAATATCAGTCAATGGTCTTTCCAATCATTGGAACGCTGCTTATTTATGTGATTTACGAGGTTCTGTGTTGACACATACATGTAAATAGCAAGTCGAATTAAAGTTGATCGATAATACTTTTTAAAAGTTATCACCTGGGAGGGTCGTGCGAAAAAGGGTACTTTTGCAAATACTTAAACTATTCGGAACTTTTCCAGGTGTAGGTGAGGGTGATAAGGGAAGTTGCACTTTATGGCACGTATGATTTCGATCAACTGAAATATATTTGAAAATTTAAATGAACCTAGGATCATCACTTTCGTCAGGATAAATGGGATGATGGGTTAATTTATACCTCTAGGGTTAATATAAGCAGTTTACGTGGGTTGGATATGAGAACAACTAAGCAATATAGACACAAGAGTTTAAATGGTTAATCAAGCCAATCAGGAACAAATAACTTGAGGGCTGTGAAGGAATTCTAGGGTCATATCAGTAGAGACAAACATATTGAGCACACTCTGCAGTTCTGCAGAGAAGTGTACCGACGTAGTCAGTCACTTCAATTTAGGAGTTAGAAACAGTCTAATGTATACCAGTCCACTGCAAAGCAATGTAACGCAGTCATCATGTCAAGTATGTTGGTGGGGATAGTTATAATTTTGCCTTCATTTTATTAGGCAGATGTTTTATTTGTGGTTGTGTAACTCAAGTCCAATCAATAGTGTCTCCATAAGGGGATTGGGAGCCGGAGGTCTAATACTCTGGATTGTTTACTGACGCCCTTCCTGAGTTCGTGAATTACTGAGTGTTTAGACTCAGTCTTTTTTACATCTAACCAGAGTGCTTATTTATCGCCAGTAATATTTGGGAGGAAATTGCTTTAATACAGTAAGGTGGTAATAGGTTTTCAGATATCAAATATAAAATTAGGACCCTCAGATTTTGGAGATATATGTCTCTCACTCACTCGAAAATGAATTATATTTTTAATTGTCTTGAAGTGCACATTAATAGGTTATTTAGCAACCCGCTTTCGTAATAGGTGGGGATTTTCATTTTTGCATACCGTAGCACCTAGTTCGGAAAAATGTCCTCTACCAAACAATCAAATGCAAATAGATCATTTATGTAATGAATAAATTTGATTAGCGAAGCAACTATGTTCAACCTTTGATAGTAATATTAGTGCCCAAGACCATTCGAGAAGGCTTCCGCTCACTGATTTTGACACCGATGGGAACGGAACTCGGCGTCTCTGACATGGCGGATGTTCATGGTGACCAATATGCCACCAGCAGAGTTTTAGTCAATTTTGCTAATAGTATACATCAGATTTGTTAAAAATGATCTGCAAACAACTGTTCATAGGACAGTTTTAACCGGACAAACAAAAATTGTGGTGACTCAATTTAGAAGCTAGGTTTTAGGTGTTATTTTAATTGAATCAAATGTGTTTTCTTACTGACACAAATTTTTAAAATAGGGAGTTGAAAATTGGTTCGGCTTTAGCAGACGCTGTAGTTTTAATATTTAATTGTTAAACTCCAAAATAGTCTTTGATTCTTCAACAAAACCTAGTAGCAGTGGTAGTGGGAAAAAGGAAATGTTGAAAAGGTGAAGGAGCGCAAGAATTTTTTCGCCAAATCCGAATGAAATCTCGTGACCTCGCATCCGTGCACGAACACTCGTCATGACCTCATTTTGCGGGAAGATTACGCATTTTTTTCTGTCAATTTAAACAAATTTCTACTAAATTATTCCGCCTAATTCGAAATGAATGAATCATTCGCTTTGAGATATAATCACACAATTTTCTAGTCCTCCTGACACAAACATTAGTTTCACATGGCATTTAATAATTTTTTCTCTTCGAAGTAATAATAAATTAAACTCAAAACATTTGTCCAGACAACTGTGAGTAGAATTTGCCATTTCATTGCTCTTCTTTTCAAATAAGTTGCGCTTTTCTCATCTAGACTTTGATAGAAGAAAGATTGTGCTTTCTGAGGTCCTAATGTCACAGACTACGTTCCCTTTTGGCATATTTAAACGAATCCCAGTCGGTTTTCCACCTTGTTAGAAGTGAAAAAATTGGAATTTTGAACTTGGTTAATAGTTAACATATATGAAATTACACAATTAATAGGTACTCAATGTGGTAGACTACTTGACAAAAGCATTACTTCATTTCGACTGCCGGGAAATTGAATACAATTTGAATTCACTTTTATTCATTCTTTCCTTATCCACAGCAAGACAAAGACGAAAATTGATCATGAAAAGGCTTCTCACTAAGAGAAATATTAAACTGGTCTAATTTGAGGCAGGGAAGGAGACCGAGTTTTTACTTTTCCTATTAAATACTATCTACACGTAAGGAAATAGCTACAGTCGGATAAATATTGTTTATTTTCGAGAGTAATAACTAGTACTCTCTGTTCTTCTCAGTTTGCGAATAAAAGAACTTTTTCTGCAGAGAAGTCTTCTACATTAAACGAGCTTAAAGTTTTCCTGCATTGTTCGAATTTTAAAATCCAAGACAACAATACACAACAAGATTTTTTATGCTTGACAGATACTTAGTTTAATTTGGTTTTTACTTTCGACCCGAAAATCCAAAGCTCAGTGTCATTTTCTTATCATTTCATCAGTGCTCTGACGTCTAAATTTTGAAAGCGCTGTCCTTTAATAACCTCCTCGAAAGTCGGTTGAAGGTGACATTGCGATAGTCAGTAACTTAATTGCGTATTTTCTGTAAGATTTGCAATCGTTGCATTCACTGTATTGTGCAGTATTTCTCTTTTCTTATCTGGTTATGTGCTAGTGAGTGCTCTGTGAGTTCTTCCTTCCACCCCCAGAATCTCAGTATGCGCTACCCCCTTCTACACCTACTTTCATTAGTCATTAGAGTGATAACGAATGTATTTGATTTTTCATAACTGATTTAATTTGTAATTGGACGTGTTCTCTCACCCTCTTTCTATCTCATGCTATCTAACAAATATAGTGGATAATATCAATAAGCAAATGTGTGTATGCTTTCGAGACTGGAGAAACTGCCATCTATTCATTTGGTCCTTTGATCAGTTGTCCCAGAACTTTGAGAGCTCCCATACCAAAGGACTGACAGGGATCTCCTTTTTAATTTCAGATTTACAACGACACGAAGGAGCTGTATACGTGGACAGAAGCACGAGAACAATGCAAGAAGCTTCACTCCAATGCCGACCTTCTGGAGATTCACGACCAGACAACACAGGGTACGATTTTAAAATTTGAGGTTATCTTGATTAAGAAGGCCACATATTTTGGTGAAATTGCAGAAAGCTTTCGTTAAAGTTCGATGGACTGTTTAAATGGTCTTGTTATATTCGCAGTAGAATGTCATGTTTTTGAATCATTTTATTCTTGGTTTATCCATCATGTATTGGTGGAATCATCTCCTTAAAGGTTTCGTTTCTACCCATAAAACTTTCTTCACAACTTATGCATTTGTGAAAATGAATTTTACCAAGATTTCTCCTTTCTAAAACTACAACAACCGCCTAAGGGTCAGAGTTATTTGTAACAAGCGTGTCTGTGAGTGGAAATACAAATACAGTTTATATATGTCACTTGGGAAAGGACCCACATGAGGGTATCAGTGCAGCGGTACTTTAAATGAAACGGAACAGTTATAGAAGAAGGATCGATAAACTCGTCTAGTCATGACAGATAGGGACACAAAAGCATCACTGCGGCTTCGTGGACGAAAAACCGACGTATTCTCACAGAGAATGCGATAGAAGAATTAAAGAGCTATCCTCTAATTCTACTCCGAAATGTTCATCGATAGAGTTTAATCTCACGACTTTTGACGTCATCAATAGGCTTGGTTACCGCTGGGTCTTCGACGCGTACCACATCGTTTCAATAAATGTTTTTCTCTTAATTTTCTAATTGAAGTTCTTTGTAACTAATTTTAGAATCCTTGAATGTTGCCATATCCCTGCTTTCTTGGCCAATTTGGATTGGACTCCGTAGAAACACTGCTGATACTCCTGAACAACTAGCCTCCTATAGATGGCTTTCTTCGCATCGACCACTCATCTACTCTAACTGGGCTACTCTTACCTCCGACGATCTGGCGGTAAGAAATCTTCTCATATACTTGGCTTTATTGATTTTCAATGCTACCAACACTTTACTGCAATCAGAATTAATAAAGTACTTCGCACCGTTATCTTCTAATTTCTTTTCATTTCAAAATCAATCATTAAAACAATGTAATCAAATGTTGAGTAGCAATTTTTTCGCCATTAAATCACCCAAATTAGTAACGGTTGACCTTATCTGGGAATGAAATCCCTCATCTGCAATATTTCTCGTAAATATCAAGCTCTTAACTATGTTTGCCTGTTAAATTTTAGAAATCATGTTTCAGAAGTCATGCATTTGTGTGTTATTTTCTTATTTAAAAAAGTGGTTGATGACGAAATTTCTTATCAAAGTATACAATTGAGTGGCTGTATGATGTAAAATTTTAGTAATCGGGAATGAAATACAATGCCACGCTTGGAATGACCAACCTCCACCTTTAATAGAGGTTATAGGACTCTTCCCTTCCAAAATTTCTCTTGAATTAATATCCAAATAGATAATTATTAAATAATTAAAGTAAATTTTTAATAATAAGGTATCAGTTATTGACCCTATTTATTTGTTCCTCTTCGATCTGAAAATGGCTGCATCACCAATTCGTAGGCGTGATTTAAACCTTTGAGGTGCCTAACAGGGATTCGAACTCATGTCTTCCGGTGAGCCATACATGTATCCTTATTTCATTGAAGCATAAATTTACATTACATAACTGTTATAAAAATAGTGTATACACTGAAAATGCAGCTATATCTTCCCATCCGAAAGCAAGTGAACACCTCATAAGAATTCGAGGAACGTCCAGCTGTAAGGATGGAAACTCATATTGTTTGAGCAGGAATAATAGTGCTAAATAGATTTTAGTTGGACTGGTGATGTGGCTTCTCAAGTTTCCAGATTTCTATCTTTTCCTTAAATAAAGAGATACCGCTTTCTGTTTTCATAAGGTATTGGAAAGTATACAAAGAAATTCGGAGAAAACATGCTTTGACTAGATAATATTTTTATAATATTGTGATAAAGTAATAAAGTGAGTAGAAAAATAAGATACATTGTACTGAGGAGGAAAGGGAGTTTGTCAATGTAGCCAGACCTAACAGTTAGAACACCACAATTTTCTTGATGCTTACTTCTTTGATGTATCACTCTGCAAAAGTCCCGCATAGAATGGTGGCTCCGATAATTAGTGCACGTTATTTATATAAAGCCACCTCCATACCTCGTAACTCACTATATTTAGAATGTCGGCGCTCCTCGTTTTTTTCTACCTAAAACATAAGGGGGTCAGCTGACGATATGTTCAAGAGTATTTTTCCCTCTCTTTTGTTGGTCATGAATTGCGAGAGATAAACCACGCCTGTTAATACGCTTTCACCCAGTTTAGTGATAACAATTCCAAGCAGTCGTTTGAACGGAAAATTTCACTCAATTAATTTCGACTGTTTTTGAATAAAAGAAAATGTGAACACCATGACAATAGGGGGAAAAGGCTGATGCCTTTTACATCCAAAATACTATTAGTTAAACTTCATGTCTTTGACGGCTGAAGGTCAATTCAGACTGGATAGTTTAAGATTGACTGAACTTTGATAGAAGGAGTTATTGTGTTTAATTACAATTTCTTCTACAATAAGTGGTACAACAAGGGACGAAGACAGAGTAGGCGTGGTTCTGGGTTTAATATGGGGTAGGGTTGCGCAAGTAGCTCGAATGACGGAAACGGAGACCGGGAAAGCAGGAAGAACACCACACAGCATCCGCACGCAGGTTTTCGGACTCAGTGTTAATCGTTAAGGTCATTTTTTCCTCCTCGCAGATTGGCGTCATATCGTTGGCTGCTCCTCGGTCACCGTCATTGGCTCCCTCCATGTCGTAGTTTATGATTGGCCCATAAAAGGGAAGAGATAAGGAAGATTGGTTATTTTGTATTTGGCTTCGGTTTCGTTGTCCTATGCCGTATGTCTTACAATATTAGAAATAAAATGCAGCCGCATTCTGGATAAAAGTGATGAGCAAGTTTTAGGGGCCGTCTGCGATATGTGGATTACTTGTCTCAAGACAAACCAATAGGGTCTTCAACCCTAAATCTCTAATATTTCCTTTTTTAATACAAAAATTAGACTTGGACTTTTTCACTAACATTTAATCAGGAACATCGGGGAAACACAACTTTCTACTCAAATCAATTGTGATGAAATACTTCAATTGGAGCTATGTTGACTATCTTAACAGAAGGAGGTACCTTTTTAAGGACTATTGGTGATTAGTCCTTATGTGTAACAAGACATACGCTAAAAATCGAAACAGGAACGTTAGTACCCTTCCTTCTACCTGTGTCCGCATTACAAATGAAATCGCGAAATTTTTTTGCTTTACAGCATTCTGAGCATTATTTATTATTAATAAAATGCCTTAATTTTCGTATCTTTCGTTGTTTTAATGCCCTCCGTTCGATTTGGAAACCTCAAAATTGATTGGAAGGGAAATTAACTTCAAGGTAATTATTAACCAATGCAAAACAAGATTTTAAGATGCGTGAATGTTATTTTTTTTATTTTAATAAAATCTTCATTTAAAAATTGTGATAATTCTGGTGTGACTTAATTGGTAGTCTTTCAGACATCGGAAATGTTATAATTTCAGACTTAAAATAGGCTGACGGCACTCATTACTTATAACAACTTGTTACAAATTTTCATAAAATCCGGAGACTGGATAGAGTAATTTATTTGTCTTTCGTGATATGGTTGTGCTATTTTGGCGACTACAAACAAGTACTGCACGCAAATTTGGTATTGAATTTCATGCATTCATTTCTCGATTGCCCAACTGTTATTTAATGGCATTAAATTATTTCCGACGTAGCTCCAAGATGTTAAGCTCGTCTTGGAAACCTTTTCCAAAAAGCTCACCTTCTTGTATCCTACGACTGATCCTTTTTAACCCGAACATCCAGATCACTTAATCTACATAGACTTCAAGCCACATGATTGATTAGAATTTGAATAAGAATATTTTTATTTATTAAGTCCACTTGATCAATATTAAGTTATCATATAGGAAGGAAGGTAAAATACGTCTTTCTTGAAAAGTGGGGATATCTCTGTTTCTCCAGTTGCGATTTGCGCCACATTATCCTTTACATCTTCAGGAAATGTGACAATCGGAGACAATTGGTTTAATTCTCAAGAATGGGGATTTTAATTCTCTTGTGGCTTCCTGCTCACGTATTACACGATTCAACTCTAACTTGCCTGACACCAGAAGAAAGCGAGCATCTGAAATTGAGCGAGTCAAAAGAATGGGTGGTTGCACCATTTCCGTCTTCATTTTAGTAGAGCGTTTAGACAGTATAAGCTAGTATTTAAAGCTTTGAGATCAGCTAAATAGTATTAGTAATTCAGGTACTGTCATAATCCATATGCAGATGGTACCTTACTTAGAGTTTATTGAAATTGTGTGACCGAATATGAAAGAAAGAAGTGAGAGTGCGTAGAGCTGAATTCGGGTTCCGTTTTTTCAGCTCGAGTGTTAAGATATTTCTATATTTTCTCGCACTTTGTGGTCGTTTAAGATTGTTGATAACCCTCTGTGAAAGTTTTGTACTGAAATGAATTTATGGAAAGATTCAGACAGACACTTTAGTTTAATCGAATTATGTTTGTCTTAAATTCCCTAAAGCTATCTATTTTCCAGTCATCAACAGAACTTCAATGTGTATATCTCTCCACGGCAAGTCTTCGAGTTGGTGACTGGGAACGCACTGACTGTTCCACAACTCGGATGGGATTTGGATGTCAAATTCCTCTGAATACACCAACTGTTGCCGACTCTCCTCTACTTCGCAAAGGTGTGAAACCAATCTGGAATCAACCCGAAAATTCTCATGGACAGATCTGTTATCTCAATACATGCTATAATCTTCGAAATAACGTTTCAAACGGCGCCAACTACGAGGAGACCAAATTAGCCTGTGGAAAGCTATCCGTAGCTCTTCCACGAAATCCTCTTGAACTCTCTTTTCTTCGAACACTTCTGAGACACAAGACGAATGCAACTCAAGCTTGGATCGGCATTGAAGTGACTCACACCAAAGATCGTCTGGAGTTTCCACGAAGTTCAGATATAACACCCTGGCTCACCGCAGCCATTCACCAATCTCAACCGGTTTTCCTTAATGCTCATTCATCAAATGAGTCGGAAAAGATCTGCTTTATTCTAGATGCGATTGCCAATACCTCAAGACCCCCTTTCAATCTTGGCCCTTGTTATGAGGACGAAGATGAAATTTGGGAGGAAGAGGAGGAAGAAGATTATTATGATATGGAGGAAGGCGAAAATCTTCCAAACTTAACTGCCTTTTGCACGGCTCCAATGACTTCTACTGTTGGTATCTGTCCTGAGAACAATGGACAGGATCAGGTTGTGGAATGGCATGCTTTTGGAGATAAATGTTACGCTGTAATGAGTGATTGTAGTGGAGAATCGGTTCCAGCCAGTCTGAAATCACCAGATATCGACACATTCATTAATTGGCTCCTTCCGGCTAGTCTTCAGACTGGTAAGATTTAAAGAAACTATTACTTCAATAATATTTAAGTAAGTAGCAGTAACCTTGATTTCTCACTTTAGATGACAACATTCTTATTGGAGGCATCATAAATACTACTCATCCACTGTCAATCGCATGGTTTGTAACTCTCAGATAATCATGCTACAAAATGTATTTAAGTAGAGTATATTAACAAATCTAATGTTTATCAGGCTAGACGGATCAATAGGAGGCGATTTTCATCGCTTGAAACCGACATCCCTTAGAAAAGATAGTTCGTCAAATGGACTCTGCCTAGCGATTGAACCGCAAACTGGATGGTGGAAACTTCGGGACTGCAAGGGCCCCACAGCTCCTCGTTTGACACTCTGTAGCGTTCCTGTTCGACCAACCAATCCTGCTTTAACAACTCTACCTCCGCAGTCAAATAAATTAAAGTAGGACATATTTTATCGGTCTTATGGTTAGTTAGCCGAAATTTTATTATTCCACAAATATTGCTTTTTCAGGACTTCATGTCCGGAAGATTACTTAGAGCTAAACCACAAGGACGGGTCCGTAACGTGTTATCGTGTACGCCTTGGTGGATTGCGTTCCCACGGTCACGACTGGCGAATGGCTGAAAGAGCTTGCAGACGCACTGTGTCAGTCTCAGATCAAACAAATCGATGGCACGGTCACTTAGCTAGTATTCCAAATAAGGCGGTATCCGATGATATCATAAGCCTGCTACAGAAGAATGATTATGTTGTCGGTATCTTGGTTAGTGAATATCTTAAATGCTGCTTTGCTAAGATGATTTCAGTACAAATGAGTGCTATATTTTCAAACGATTAGGAAGTTGCAAATAATCTACCGGTTCACATGCTCAAACCATCAGAATTTGTCTGGATTGGTCTTTCAAAATCCCATGATAAGCTCTTCTGGAATAACTGGACAGATGGATCTCAGGGGAATTCGGCCTTCTATGAAGATCGTGTTCAAAAACAGCAATCCTTCTTTACAGATACTTACAGCAATTTCTTTGATCATGGCTCCTGTATAGCCCTTCATTTGCCTTCGGGTTTGTTTGCTTTTTAAAAACACTCCTCTACTTTAGGGATTTCAGTAGCATAACACGTTCCAATTTTCAGGATCATGGTACTCTCTCAGGTGTACCTTGGATTTGGGCTATCTTTGCCAGGCAACCCCAACTTCAGAAAACCAATCAGATTCCTCTTTTGCCGACCATTTTGATACCCCAAACTGTTTGCTTGCTGCAAGTGCTCGTAAAATACCATCTCCTGAGACGGGATTCATTCAAGATCCAGATGTCAATTGTATAGCTGAAGGGTTCACATATTTCAATGGCCAGTGTTTTAGAGTATGTTTGATTGACGGTAACAATAGGGCAATTCGTCTTTGATTTCGTTTTACCTGGATGTTCTTCCTTTTAGGCTTTTCATGATGAGTTTATGACCTTTACAGATGCCCAATCTTATTGTCATAAACTTGGTTCGCGCTATTCAAAGAATGGCGACGCTGGTTTGGCCATTTTTCGATCAGAAGCTGATCAACGTAAGTTTTGTGAGATTAACACCTTTTATCGAAGTAGTTGCTGAAGTGGATTTAAATGGTGCGTTAATTTTCAGTTTTTGTGGCCAGTCAACTGTCACGTCTGCCCAAATTACCACCCTCTCCGGCGTTCTATGGAAGAGGTTCTGCAATTTATGATCGCCTTGAAGTGATATGGAGAAGATATCACTGGATCGGAATGTTCCATTATCGTCACGCTTTTCATGAGGTTGATGAGCGTGTTCCTTGCTATATAGCGCATGAACTAAATCGGGTAATTCCGATACTTATAACGTTGTTAGTAGTATTGAAGCTTGATCTTACCCCAGTTTGACCTTTAATAGCCTCATGCCTCGTCTGTTGATGGACCTCTCTGTGTATCAATAAAGGGCGTTCCTGATACAGAGCATTTTGGATTACTTTCATTCGATATGGGTTGTAATGAGCGTCTTCCATTTGTGTGTTCCTTTGAACCTTCTCAAACATGTCTAACAGCTAAAGCTTCTTCTCCTGTTTGTCCGAAAGGTTATGCTACTCATCATGCGGCAACAGGTAATTTCAGCAGTATATTACTTTGAGATTCCTTGCCTGCATTTATATAATTGAATTCTGCCCAATACAGGCGACCACTGCTATCGATTTATGGCCGATTTTACTGGAACTTACGCGGAAGCTGAATCAATGTGTGCTCAGACAGCACCCGGAGCTCGTTTGGCATCCTTATCGACACCTTATACAGTGGCCTGGATGCGGGCTCATTTACCCTCAGATCATACACAAACAGGTAAGTACCTTTATAATTAATCGAACTCATGAAAGTTCAAATCGATAATCTGTCTCTGATAGAATGTCTATTTGGTGCTCTATTCATTTCTAAAAAGATTTGATTCCTGCTTCCCTGTAGTCTTCATTAATTTTTGTCCTTCATATTTGTCCTCTGGTGAATTTTTAAATAGCTAACCTGCTTCATGTAAGGCGTGTTTTTTATCAGCATATTTGCTTTTATTATTTTTTAAATCGATAATCTTTTTATTTCCACTAAAATATTTTATATTTTGCACTATTAGATTGATAATTTACATCTCAAAAAGTGTGTTTCCTTATTGATCTACTGGCTAACGTACTTTTCTCTCAAAAAATCGATAATTTGGTTCAAAAATTTTAGGCATGTTGCCCTGGGAGTCTGTGCCGCATTGGATTGGTCTAAGAGTTCCGGCACATGATGAAACATCGTGGAAATGGTCCAATGGGCTTCCGGTAACGCACACACGTTGGGCCTCTCCACCAATCAACGTTGTGAACTCCGACGTGGACACGTGCTTCGCTTTCTCAAAGGTTGAAATGTGTTACTTGCTTTTTCATTACTGCTTTCATATTAATGTTGTCAAAAGCTATCACATTATAACCATATCTTGGGGTTGTACGTCGAAGGTCTTTAGAATAAGGTCAGAAAGAGTAAGAAAGACAGTACTTGTATTCAAAACATCCAGTGAAAACTTCGTGTCTAAACTCATGTCAAGATTAATTCGGATCAGCAGGAGAGATGGTCGAATGTGAGCTTTTCCTAGGAGTAGTTTCAGAACGCCTTTCCTCTTCTCTGGTTGAATTTTGCGAATACATCTCCCATTGGGCTTGAGAGGTTTGCCCACATGAAGGAGTGGGAAGGAGTGTACGCTCTGACAAGGCGGGGTGGGATGGGATGGAAAAACGGCACATGAGTCGTTGTTTATGAGATCAGATGTTTATTAGAAGTTAATGGAGAAGGATAAGACAAGAATATCACAGTAAATACTTTTCATTTTGAAATAGTGAAGGTCAGTAATTAATTAAACAAACTTGGTTTTAACTTCACTAATTTGATCATGTAGGGTTGATGGAAATTGATCAAGTTTAATCGTTCGATGTAGAGGGCTGTTTAATTCGGAAATCGGTTAATTATTTACCCCCTTTTTTTGGAAAATGTGTAAATTTATCTTAGAATAGTAAATATGATAAGTTAAATATTTTTCGTATAGCAGTCTTAGGTGTATCTTTAGTCACTCGAAATCGATATGAATTTGACCTATTCCAGGATTTCGTCACTATCGAAATTCTGTTCTTATATTGCTCGATTTTTTTCTGATTCGTAAATCCGTAAATTCCTTCCTCACAGTTCTTATAATTATCTCGTTGCTCGAAAGAACACCTCAATCCTTCGTATGTATTCCTTCGTCAGCAATCTCTTCTTACATCACGGTTCTGTAAGAAAATCGAAATAAATCTGGATCCCTTACTGTGTTTAAAATAAGTCAGACGGCAACAGATGAATAGTTTCGTGACTGAACATATGTTTTTATAACTACTTTACACTTGTCTTTTAGTCCATTTCAATGACCAGCTATGAGTTGGATATGGTTTCTGTGAATTGTACAAGAGGACTTTCCCCACTTTGTGAAACCGATCCCATTGCATCCACTCACAGTTCAACTATTCACATTGATGGGAGTTATCAAGCAGAGGATCAACATGACTATACTGGACACCATGCAGTCTCGGAGTCCGGAAAGGCGTAAGCAAAATTCCATAATGCGCTAAATGATCTAGCTCCCTAAAAAATCTTTAATTACAAGAAAATAAAGGACGTTTTTGAGTTAAGAAATAACTTCCAACTGATTTTGAATGGCTTAATTTTCACTTTCGCTTTGTTTCTGTTCTACTTCATGGGGCTTGTATTTATTTCAAGAAGCGAATGATGCACATCGGCACCAATATTCACCTACACCGTCATTTTCGTAGATTTCTTGAATATGCGTCTCTAATTTTTTAAAGTCTACTTTTCTAGACATAATATTTAGACCTCACCTCAAGTCAAAGCTCAAAATTCTCATCTCTGCCTAGATTTCCAAGACTTCAGGTCCTGGAAGAGTCGTTAAATCGTCATTTATCAGAATGTCATCTTCAATCTTGATGTTAATCTGTCTTCGTTAGACTTTTGACAAGAAGACTATTCAACTGTGAAGGAAGCGGATAGATGTTTTAGATAAATATTCGAAAGTGATAAGAAAATTTTAACGCTTGTTTCCTGATGGAAAAGAAGAATTGAAAATTGTATCGACCAGACTTTAGATGTTTAACCTCTGCATCCGCCTATGCAATTAGTATGATATGTATTAACTTTATAAATAAACGATAAGTTATTATCTAATATTATTTACAAGAGACAGGACTCTTAATTGCGTCCTTTGGTAATATGTTATTTATTATCTTTAAGATGTATTCGATGGGATTTAATCAATCCGACCAACACCAGTGAATTGGAAGCTTTGCAACGCGCTTTCCATAATGCCACCCTTTCCGCAGTTTCCACTGTTCTCGAATCCAACTTGTCCTCCCCTGCAGATCTTAAATCCCTAGCCTTCCAGCCAGTCTTCAGTGCAGTTTCAAATTGGTGCCGAAATCCCGGTAGTCTCCATGATCGGGCATTCTGTTACATCTCCATCGATCAATGGGAGTACTGTGACCTACCACAAAAGTCCCGGTCATTCTCCTCCCATGAATCAAAATCCTCCTCCTCTATGACCCTTCCAACAGTTCTAACAATCATTGGTTTCTTATTCCTCTCACTTCTTTTAGCCTTCCTGTGTCTTAGTTTGGTCATTTGTCTCCACAGAAAGAGTCGTCGGGGTTGGAGTTCAAGCTACGCAGTTCAGGAGATGATTCTTCGACGTATTCCCTTTGCTTGGAGGTGGAGACGAAGTGATAGCCAACCCTGTCTACTGGCCGATAATGTCTCCTACAGTGCGTGTACTGCCATGACCTCAAGTAGTACGGCAAATTTGATTGCATCGGATCCGAAAGTTTAAAGCCCGATTTTTAAACAACCCTTGACTAACCCCTCCGGAATATTAAAGGAGAATTGCATTACAACAACATTAACTCTACTCTTTTTGCCATACTGTGTATTATTTATTATTGATTATGATGCTTTTCTTCGTGCATTGAATCGGGTTGTGCTGGGGGAATATCCAAATAAAATTTTACGATATACATAATCCCGATATCCCAGTTTTCCCAGTTAGAGAAGTCAAGTCAATTAAGCACAAAACAAACTTTAATTATGACCTTGGAAAATACAAATGGGCTAGTAATATATATGATGGACAGACTTCAGTAATAAAAATATCATTTTCTCAGGGAAAAAAATTTAATATGATATTCCCCCTCTCACCCCACCCCTCCCTACTTCCTCCCTCTCCCTCCTTTACATTGAAATAATATTTCCGCCTTGGCACCTCTCCTTTTAAGCGGGGCCTTCTTTGTTAAACTTCGTTTTCTGGTTCTTTCCTGTTAAGCTATTCTTCCTTCAGGGGAACATTTAGGAGGATCATTTGCTTTCACTCAGCGTATTCGTCCCATTATTATTTCCTATGGTGATTTTTCACCAGTCGGAATTTAAGAAAGTTTTAAGCCTGAAGTTTTAAGTCCATCTTCGATGGACTCCGTTTTTCCATATTTCTTGGTTCGGGGTTTTTGCTCTGGATGCTTCATTCATTTTTGATTTTGAAATCCTTTCAATTTGGTCCAAATAACTGTTTTCAACAGATTGCTGTTGAGTCATATCACCGCCGCACACGACGTTCAATTTCTTGCCTTTATTAGTAATATCCTCTAATGTGATTTTTTATCACTTACTCTGATCATTCTGAGGATTTGACAATAGATATCAGTTGGACAAAATTATCGAAGACCACACTATAATAGTAAACGCTAAATGATCCATCGAGGTAGCGGAAAAAACGGAGTTCATAGTAGGTACTCACATGGTAAGCGTGGGTCATCCAGTCATCATGGTTTTTAAAGATGTTAAACACTTTTGAAGTTTGGAAGACTTTTCGCTTTACGATTCAAGAAGACCCAAGATATCTTCGTCGAAAGTAAGATCTGGAGTTGCTCTCTAATGGATGAAACCTGCGAGCCCCTTCAATCGCACGTTAGGCAATATCTTTCAACTTGAAGAAGAAAGAGGATTGGCTGGAGAAAATTTAGTCAAGAGTATTTAGAATAACTCATCCAGATGCTAACTGCACCAGGTCCCGGAACGAGTCAAGAAGGGTTATCGAGACCCAAGGCAACACTAGTCCAGATATTCTAAAATGATTAACATTCACTTCAGAGCTCTTAGGCATTGCGTGCTTGATTAGGGAGAATTGTAGTAACCAATAAATACCTTAATATCTGCATTTTGCTCTCCCCATTATGTTGGCTGACTTCAACTAGGTCACCATCTGTCAATATTGTGCGGCAAGCGAACACCTAAACCGCGGTTCTACTCTTTATTGACCCTACAGACGCATTCAGTCGCTCTTCGGATCTCTAGCGTTGGAGGCATGTAGAATAGCGGCTATGGGATGGAATTTTAGCCATCGCAGGCTCTACGGTTAGGTGTTTAATGCTGTGAACAGTTAGTCATTGGAAACACAGAATACGCAGGAATTATTATCCTATAAGAAAATTCCGTCCCAATTCTGTGATTTTAGCCTCAGTAAAGAAAGTGGCTAGAATGCAGTAAATCGCGCGCTATTCATAAAAGTCTACATGGCCAAGGTAAACCCAATTCTGATTTGACTTAGTCTTTATTGGAGCAGTTAGACGACGATAAAGTGGTCTTCATGCAGCTCTGTGGTAGACAATATATCGATAAAGTTTACTTTCATTACAAATTCAAATAGCGTATATTGGACCTCATACAGAGGGACTCCAAACTATCAAATAAAAAATTTCACCAGTCTTACATGCTTGTCCACTTTCTCAACTCGGTGAATTGTCTTGTAGTTTCAAAATATTTTGAGCCGTATTAAGTGTACTCTGTGCTCGATATACATTCATTTGTCGATCACCGATTTTATATTGTTCGCGACCTGGTGTCGAAAACAACCAAGCTTCATCTCTAATGCTCTGGATTGTAAAGTACTGGGTACATTAGTTCACACCTGGATATGTAAGACCACCACCGCAATCATTGGCTAATCAGATAGCCAATCATTTGCCACTGGTTCAGTCTAAATAAGTAAATTTATTGTCTTAGTAAAAGATTGTCGTATGAGATTTAAGTATTCTTCACTTGTCACAGTAGTTGTAGCTCTATTATATAAATCTTTTAAGAGATTAACAATTGAGCTAAACTGTCCCTTTTAACCTGACGTTAGAGCCACACAACTATACCTTCGAAACTAAATACCCCATAGGTGATATTACCACCTCAGTTATCGATTATGACTTACCAGTCTTACTCTATTTATATCACAAGCCAGCACAATAAAAGAATATTAATTCCCCACAATTCACCTGAAGACTTAAATATGAAGTATTTGACTAATGACTGAGTGTTAACTAAGGACATCAAAAGACGTAAGTAAAAACTATCACTCACTCCCTTCCTTTTCTAGGCGATAATGGGATTATCTTACAGCCAAGAGAGGGAAAACTTGATTATCCTATCTCCCGCTTCTCTCAAATTAGCAGCTCATGTGTATGTATTGGGATAGGCGGATAGGCTCTATGGGACAATAGAAATTAAACACACAGATGTTGCGAAAAGGGGGGAGGGCGGTGAGATGAGTATGGGGCAGGATGGGGATTTGGCTAACAATCAGCCGTGTTTATGAGCCCGCTTTGTGAAGATAATACACAGCAACAGGAGGCTTGGTCATTACTTTACATAGGCGAGCGCAACAGGTGAACCGACCAATCAGCGAGCTAGTTGACCAGGTGAACTCGTGTTCCGGTTGAAAGGGGCAGATAGAGAAGTGGACTGAGCAATTCAATTTGAGTACGAAGATTCCACGAAATGGACTACAAGGTGATTGATAGGGTTGGCGACTGTCGATTCATCCACGGACTTCAACATTCAGAGAAGACATCCATTAGTGAAGGGATCCATCTTCCTACTGGAGTCAAGGTAAATTTAAGCTTAATATTCATATGTCTTTGACCTAAAAATTACTCATAAAGAATTTGATTAAATTCATGATATAATTGTATAATTAAATAAGAAGAAGAATGGGAAATTGTCTTTATTGCCAGTATTTATAATTGAAAAAAAATTAATAGAATTAAATTAAAAGTATTTAATATTTAAGAAATAATATTCTACAACACTAATATCAAATTAAAAATACAAAGTATTTAATTTTAGTTTATTTTAAATTCATACTCATAAAGGTCACCTCAACAAGAAGTTAGAACTCCCTAATTTTGATATAATTAACAATTTAAATCTCTATGAAGGGGAATTTTTTGTATGAATCTTTACTACTATTAATAGGTAGATGAGAAGGTGATGCTGGCATAATCATCAGAAAATCCCCTGGAATAAGAATAAAAACAAGTCCAATTAGGCATGAGACAGCGGAGGAACGTGGTCATGACATCACGAATCTTACTTGGTTTGAGTTCGAGTGACATTATTTTGTCCCTATTCTCAAAAGAGAAAGAGTTCATTTTGTGATGACCTCTTGTTAGATCTTCATCATCTGATTTTCCAGATTAATAATTGAAATTTTATTCCCTAAATTTCGAGCTTGTTGACTGGCTCGTCATGCCATCTTGATTTTTTGGCACCTTCTACAGAACTAGCGATGATACCGTTACCATGGCAGAGCTGTTTGTAGTTCACTCATGGGGAACTGTTTCGGTATCATATGAAATCATGCCATCAAAATTTTTCAAAAGTCAAGATTAAGTCAATAAAAATACGATTAAAACAATAAAATTTAACAAAAACTGAAGGGAAGAAATATACTAACCTATCAAAAAAACACAAAGAGTATGTCTCCGATACTAGAATTATGTACATCCCTTGGAATTTCCCGAATTTTCATCAATCAGTCTAAATAATCCTACTTTATTTTGTTTAAATAATCTCCAAATTTGCATTTGTCCTTTAATTGCTTAGACCTCCAATGCATTTGTAATGATTTTGAACTGTGGTGTTCCGTTGAATCAGAGAGGCATCTTGGTTAGGAGGAGAATCTGTTGCAACATCGTTGGATTTTAATTCCATCATTTACGTTTCCGAACAAATCGGTTGAAAATTTATTCAAAACGCCGTAATCTCTTACAATCCAATCCAATTGTGCTAATGAACTGACCTACCACGTAGATGGTTCAGGATAGTTCTTAGCACGTTTTCAAGGTCAAAAACTGTTTATACCCAAATACTGTCTAAGTCTAGAACAACAGGACGTATAATTCAAAACTGAATTTTTAATTGCTTCTATTAATCGGAAATATAAAACCTCGTTATTGATGTCATTAAAAAACCGAAATCTTAGATAAAATTGTTAACTCAAATTTCGGATTTTAGACAAATAAACGTCCACTTTCCTTTTCATTTCAGGTCAGATTAAAGACCGTTCGCTGTGCAAATATGGAAGATTTTGAGAGAGGACAGGAACTATTCAGGGAAGCTACAATCCTAGCTCGACTTTCGCATCCAAATATTATACATATCTACCACCTCATTAAGGTTAGTTAATAGTCTTAAAATGCCTTAATTTTCGTATCTTTCGTTGTTTTAATGCACTCCGCTCGATTTGGAAACCTCAAAATTGATTGGAAGAGAAATTAACTTCAAGGTAATTATTAACCAATGCAAAACAGGATTTTAAGATGCGTGAATGTTATTTTTTATTTTAGTAAAATTTTTATTTAAAAATTGTGATAATTCTGGTGTGACTTAATTGGTAGTCTTTCAGACATTGGAAATGTTATAATTTCAGGCTTAAAATAGGCTGACGGCACTCATTACTTATAACAACTTGTTACAGATTTTCATAAAATCCGGAGACTGGATAAAGTAATTTATTTGTCTATTGTGATATGTGGTATCCAACTTTAAATTGTCTGATGCTAGAAGAAAGCTACATATGAAATTGACCGAGTTAATAGAATGAGCAGTTGCACCACTCCCATCTTCAATTTAGTGATAGAATTTAAAATTTCTTATCATGGTCTCCGTGCATTAATTCGGAGCACAAATATTTTTGTAATTTTTGCTGAAACACATACGAATTCTAGAAGGCTGGAGGACTGATTAGATAGACGAAATAGATGCACTTGATGACTCAAAAAGGTGGATCATACTCAAAGGAAATCAAGGGGATTTTATCATGTAGCCAGATATTAAGAGCCCGAATACCACAGTTGTGAATTTGTTTATTTTAGTTCTATGGTAATTTGCTAAAATTATGCTCATGTATTTTCAGCATGTGGATGTAAGAATACTCGTGACCGAGTGGATAGATGGTCTGCCACTGGACAACTTCATTCGTCTCTTCTTTCATCGAGCATTACCAGAAAGCATCGCTCGGCTTTACTGTCGGCAGATGGTCTCAGCGATAATTGCAATGCAGATGAAACGAATTCTATTAAGGTATGTTCAAGGAATTGTGTGATATAAGCAGATTGGTCTTTAAAGATATACCAAATCAACTTTGTCCTTCACGTGGTTAATTTTGTTAAATTTCCTGAATGGGAGAAAGACGCAATTTATCTCAGTGTCATAACCGATCACAATCTGCATATACAACGGAAATTCAACTTAAGATGGATAAAATTTGTGCCACAAATCTAAAGAGCCAAAGTCAGAAAGTATCTTTACTTCTCTACCTCTCTAGCATTCCTGACTTAACGAGTGCCTTCTTGAGTCTTCATCCGATTAGCGGATATGAGTAAAATTAGCGAAGACGGTGATAAGCAAACTTATAATAAATTTCATCTAAGTGATATTAAAAAAATAATTTTTAAAATATTAAATTTCTATTACTGTTTTTTCTAACTCCACTGCTATCCAAGTTTGAAAAGTACAATAAAATGCAAATATCATGACAGTAGGAGAAAGCATTAGTTAAATTTACTCAATTTACAAAAAGAGAAGAGAATTATGATGGAGTAATGTAGTGGGAGTAAGTGACTGTTTAATAAAATATACTTCATGAATAACGATTCTGGTGTTATGGAATTGATTAATTCAAAAAAGGTGGATTTATAGAAGTCTTGCACTCGGCATTATTACCAGGGAGACAAAATCTGGAAATCTCTCCTATTAATTAACTAATGTCAGGAAGCTTAGTTGAATATTTGTGTTGGTCTCGAGAGAAATTTGCGATCTTCTTCTCTCATTCACTGGATTATCGATTGTTGAATTCCCGCGCTCACACCTAGATATGTCAGACCATTTTTGGAAAGCCGTCGCTGCATTTATTGGCTCACTAGACAGCCAATCATTTATCGCCTATCCAATCTCCTATATAAGTAAACTTTATGGTGTGAATAGAACAAAAAAAAACACCGATTGAATTAGAAATCTTCTCTCTTTTTCTCTCTGAGGTCTGAGTATGTGCACCTTTATAAGGGACAACTGACAAGTTATAAAAAATGTCTAGAATTAATCTACGATAAAACTATGCAATTTGTAAAAAGATATGGGTTTACATAGTGAGCCTCTCCAAAATGGTTGTGAAATGCAAATATGGAGAGAATTTTATGATCACGTTCGATTTTGATTATTCTAAATACATTAATAGGTGAATTAATAAATATATTTCCATTTTTCTGTTTTCCAGAGAAATTCCAGTCAATTCATTGATTGTCACAAAGGATTTTCGGAATATCAAATTAACAGGTGACTGAACTTTACATAAGACGTATTTATTTGATCACAACAGTGAATTAATGAGAGATTAAGTAAATGGTTAACTAAAGGCACTTAAAATACGTATCATTCTATTCTTGTAGACTTCTCTTCGGCTTTGATCCTGCCTATCCGAAAAGAGGTAACCAGTGCATCTTGCAGTCCAGAATTCACCGCTCCGGAACTTATTGAAGAGAATTTAGACATAGTTAGACCAGAAGCTGTCTCCTGGTCTCTGTAAGCAATCGTATTTTTCAGTGGTATTTTTTTCATACTACGAATGTGATTTTCAGTTTGGAAGAGTCCGAAGTCCGCTTGCTTACCACAGTTGGAAGTTGAAATATCGAATAAACAAGGCGCCAAAATATAAGGAAGGAATGCAGACTCAGAAGATGTCGTTAGTATATCTCCAAGGTTAAAAAATTGTTTTGTGTAAAGTGATGGAGAAAAAGGAATATAATAATGATTCTCTAGGAAATTTGTCAATAACATTTTGCGTTCAAGATAAATAAATACTAAAAACATATTTTACTGAAAAAAACATTTTATAAGGCTCTTAACCGAACACAAGATTCTAACTTGAGGTACATAGATTTCTGTTGAATAAGACTAGGTCATCATTTGTGGCAGATTAAGCGTTCACCAAGAGTCCAGCTATAACAAGTATGAAGAAGTAGCAGAGAGCGAAAGAAAGAAGGATTACTGGAGATAGGAGCTGTTTGGAGAAGCTACAGATGGAGGGAAGCTGGTTAGAGGATCTGACTGTAGGAGTTGGCTTGTAGGAATTGTAGATAAGAGACGAGTCAGGACTCTGTGCATGTAAACTGTGACGTCGATGTCGGGTATTTAGAGGTTGGAATAAAAGATAGTGGGAAATTCCTCTGGACTTTCAGGTTTAAATGTGTAGCGACTGAGATTTGATATGATAAGGTCGCGCAGTTTGGTAGTAGTTCTGGTTGTTGACAAGACGTCTATACTATTGTCATCGTCTATTCGATACTATTTTTTCGGTTATATTTAAGACATCATTTTATTATTATTGCCAAAGGGATTTTTAAAACAGTTAAGTACTCTTTATTTATCTTTTAAGTGGAGCCAAATATATTAATTTTATACTATTATATTACATTTTAAATAAAAGATAATAGTCATTAATGCGATCTTGCATTTCGGCGGTTAAATCAAAATTGTTAAAAATAAAGAAATTGAGTATTCAATAATTTATTTTAAAATAAAGTTAGCTATAAAAATTAATCTTAAAATTATTTCTACTTTTCTCCTATCAAAGCAAATGTACTTGAAAAAGCGATGGGAGCCGAATGAGGGTAGAAGTGAAGAAAAAATTCTAGGCATCAAAATTGCCTTATTTCAATTTTGAATTCATCAGTTTTATAACTGCTCAATTGCCCTTCACATAATGGTACACACACTACTCAGACTCAAGGAGGAGGAGGGAAGAAGATTTGTAGCTCAAAAACCGTTTCCCATTGAGAAAATAAATGTACTTACATAGAACTTGCTAGTGGAAAAATGATTGGCTGACAGGTTGACCAATAGGGGCAGCAATAGATTCTTTACTGGTGATCGTACATATCTAAGACCATTAATCGATAATACGGTATATGAGATATGACCTTACGAAAGCACTCTTAGTGTGCTCAATCTAATGCACCGAAAATATTCCATTAGGCCTCCTAACGATTAGGTTGTCTATTATTACACTAAACGGATATAGTTCACTATGTCGTGGTTTAATGTTCTGGATTTCAAATATTAGTTTACGACTCCGGTTGCTCTAATCCCAAGCAAAGCTAACTTAGTGGACAGACAAAGGTAGGCCAGATATCCCCACCCCCTCCCCATAACATTAACGATCTTCCCAAGGGTAACAGATAACAACAACTTTTAACAAGTGAGAAGACCGAGTTACTTTTGTAAAATGTACATGTATGTATGTAACTTAATGCTATAGAAATGTCATTTATCATTACGCAGCACTAATTGTGTTCCGCAACAATACCTTAGGGCCCCGAACTGTGAATTTAATCGCCTATTATTGCCTATTATTTTAATCCTATTTGTTATCAAACCTTCTCTAACTTAACTTTACAGTGGAGTAGTTCTATTCTACATGTTGGTCGGGGAGCTTCCCTTTCAATCTCCCTACTATGATCACAAGCGTCGTGGACGTCTACTTCGATTTGCCCAACGAGGTCTCACTCCTAACCACATCAACGCCATCTCAGACTTTACACCAGGTTTGGAGAGCTCTTTATTTTGTAAATCAATTTTTATCTTCAAAAAATTAACACTGACAATTTTGACAGATTAAAACTGATCGGTATGACTGAAATACAAATGCTTTTAAACATGCACGAATTTAATATAAAATAATCGATAAATGTATATTAAGATTCACCGGGTGCATTTTTATATTCTCCGTTAACATAAGAAAGGTGTAGAAAACTTTTATGATCAGAAATGTTTTTACTAGTGTTTTGGTAGTGAGCAGGATTGATCCAAATCAAGTGTTATTTTGAAATTCGTATTGTGTAGGTAATAAGGAGGTGTATTAAAAGATTTCGTTCTCTTCTATGACGTCATTTTATAAGTTCTTTCCTCAAAATATTATATTATTACTTAACCCTGATTACCATGATGAAAAATGGTATGACACTAATTGATGGTTTAGAACTCACTTTGTTAATTGTTAATTTGAGATAAGAAAGATTGACAGAGATGGTAATGTCAAATGAAATTACTAGGTTCAAGGCTGTCCCTTCTGATCGTTTTTCTAGATCTCTGATTACCTGGAATATACTACAAATGTCTCTGTATAACAAATGCTATGAATATCAGGAATATCTGGAATACTCTAACACTGTGTGCTTTTAAACTCCAGGAGGCATTTGGATTCGTTGATTTCTTCAAACGTAATTTAGTTTTGAGTAAAATGTTGAAGGTGATTACAACTTGAAGCTTAAAGTAACACTGAATCTAGCCAGTCGAACGTCAGGCTTTCACATATCAAAAGACAATGATGTTATGATAGAGAGGTCAATTTACGCTGAGTTGATTGATTGCTAATAGAAACCTGCAATCTAATGAAAATGGTGAAAGATCTGACTGCGTTTCTTTCGTCTAAAATTTAGACTGCCAATTACTTCTACGACAACTTCTTGAACCCCGGGCCATAATTCGAATACCGATATGCGAACTGTGCACAAATTCGTGGATCACAGATTCAGGCAGCATGCTCTTTCAACCCTTCTCTCCTTGCTCGGCTCATTTCCTTACAAGTCTAGAAGCTGTATCGGTAAGAGGGCTTTCCTGCTATTATCGGTTATTTATAAATTTTAATTTTCGAAATTGGCAGTGAATGAGATATGCATTCTGACTTTAGGTCATTAATTCAATCTGGCAAGTTAATGGGGCGATTGAGGTGTATTATGCTCTAGGCGATGACTTACCTACCACAGAAAAGCTTTCAATGGACTGAAATCTTGGCGAGCTGTTTTATTAAATGTTAAATCAGTGGAAAATATTCATCGAAAAAGCTGTTTTAAGACTGATTTTTGAATGATAACTGTGTACATTAGTCAAAGTACCCAACTTCATCCTAATTTCCCGGCAACCTGTTCTACTTTCTTGCTTTGGAAGAATTTTTATCGAATCAGTCTTGACTGTAATAATATTAACCGAAAAAATAAACAGGTTTAAAATTTGAGTAATATATGGTCTGCAGAATTTATTGGATTCACAGGACAAGCGATCCGACTGTTCGAACTCTGCCAACTGCGTACATAACATGAATTTGAACCAACAATAATAAGGTTTAATATACTTCAAAATATTTCAATTATTCCTCTTTTAAAATGACATTTTCCTTTGACATCTAAGTTTAACATGAAGGAAATACTTACAAATGGACAGATATATCAGGGAACTCGGGTCTTCTCACCATAGTATATTGTGTAATGTTAAAAGTGTTGGGAAAGTATATAGATATTTAAGGAGGAGGCCAGGCCGAGGGTCGAAGATGTCCAAAATCCAGGTCTCTAGGTATCAGACAGGTCTGTATATACAAAGTCTAGCAAATACGTCCGTGCTCGTATTTTTAGCATCAGTGGTAAGGCCAGGCGTCTAAGGGAATGTTTTCGATTGGGTAGTAGATGTCCTTCTTATGGCATAAATTGGAAGGACTAAAGTTGCAAAAATAGAGAAGGAGTATCTTTCTCTGGAACTAAAAAACAAAACTATCTTAAACACGAATATTTTTTTAAAATTTTTTCAAAATGGCCCGATTCTAGATATTGGTTTCAAGGACAAATTATTTTTCCCTGAACTTGTAGCGGAGACTACATCAATAAGCCCTCTACAAGAACTTAGTAATCCTCTTCGACGTCAAACTGGCTGCAGACATGTACATCTAGCCTCTAGCAGAGTCCTCTAGTATAAATTGCACCAAAAATTAGCTACGCTACTTCCAGAGTGGTGATAACACAGGAGGTATCGTGTAGCGAGAGTTTGCTGGAAAAACTGTAATTTTTAGTGTATTTAACATGGCGCTTCACGAATATTGACGACAAATTGGCTGGGAGACCTCTGCGTGCAAGCCGCGCTTGCTCGATGCGCGATCGGTAGCGTGTGCCCTTCGAGCGGCCTTGATAGCTTCACAAACTCCTCCAATAACCATATGCTTGATAATTTTGTTTCTATTTATATGTCTAACCACCATGTGTTCCTGTCAATGAATGCAATAGGGCGACTTTTTTGTTTATTAAATAACCTTCTTTACGTTCTTAATAATTTATTTACAATATCAACGGGAAAAATTATTTCGTTTTGTATAACTTGTATCACTAAATAGCTTGGATTTTAAGATAACTGAATCAATATTGCTCTCCTCTGTGACTACAAAGTTCATTATCTTGCCAGTATTAAAACATTATAACACACCGATTATTTGTGTTTTTAGGAGATTATAAAAGTGGCTTTCGATTGTGCTGACGTCGATAATAAAATGCAGATTGATAGATACATAGGACGGAACACATCGTTTTCCAGCCAAAAATATTTTTGACATCAGATCTTTTAATTATGTCCCCTGGGCACCATAGAGTACGTAGGTCTAATTCAAACAAGAGTCAGGGAGAGGGCGTCTATTCAGTATCGAATTAAAATTTATTATGAAATAGGAAATAACCAAAGAAAAAAACACTTAAACATTACTGTATTTAATTAGAGCTACTAGTCCTTTAAAGTAGGGGAATGGGATTGGCCATATCAACATGAAGAATCCGAAGGGGAGCGCTTCCTGAGATTGGGAAGATGGGGAGGGGTGGGAGAGGTGGGGGTTGAATGTCGTCACGTCGGGCAAGCTGGATCGGGACCTGACACTATTGAGAACTAGACACAAATGAATGATGCAAAATGTTACCGAATTGCTCTAGTCTAACAATATGAGTTTCTCTTTCCGCTCCTCTAGAAAATAACTCCCAGTACGTCATGCAAAGGTTCCAGCGTGAATGGCAAAGATCAGTCGAATGGAAAGTGGGAAGCACCAGTTAACCGAGGACTCCTGAGTCGAATCAAAGCCCTATTCTCCCATAGCAATGGACGAAAGAGAAGTGAAGAGGATGTAGAAGATAGCGCACGTGGAAATGAGTGGCTTCTTGAAGGAGAGACTGAAGCTAACATCATACATTTGCGCTCCGACTCAACTGATAATATTGGCGCATTCGGCGAGGAAAAATGCAACAGTATTACTGAGGTAACATTTAGGTAGAATTAATATAAAGTTTGCTTAAATTATATATTTTACCCTATCATTTAAAAAAAAAAGTACGGACGGAATCTATTTCATTAATACTGCAAAAATATGCATAAAATTGTAATTTTTAATTATTTAATTTGTACAAAACTGATAAAACAAACGCATTTATGTCCCGAAATTCGATAATTCATTCTCTTATCCAATAAATAAATTTCGTTTCAGAAAAAATTGTCCAACTTTTTTTATTGTTAATCTTAAAGGCACTTGATTACCTGGCTAGGGTGAAAAAGACCAGTTCCTCAGAGGTCGCAAGGTCTATTCTGGAGCGACCGATTGGAGCTCATTCAGCAGCATTTCAGATCCTGTTGAATCTACATCGACAAAATTCTGGTATGTAAAATGTTTTTAAATCATTTACTAGTAATATCCACTTTACTCAGTTCGTAAGCCTGAAAATCAATTCAAAGAGAATACAATAGATGTTTTTATTCAATCTTTAAAAATGAGACCTGGATACTTATTTCCACTTGTTGTTAAATATGTTTGTGTTATAACGCAACAAACTGGAAGTTCAGGTGGTAATCTCGCAGAGCCGACAATCTAGAAAACTCGGTAATATGGCAACTTAACACAGAAGCTACTAAACCACGGGAGATCACAAGACACCTTATAGTCGATACGAGTGTCTTAACGAAACTCCCTCCCAATCAGTTTCGGCTTAAACAAATAAGGATAATTATCAAGTGTCATTTACCAGCGGGGAAATAAAGAGTGAAATTACATTGTATTGTTGTATTTATGGGAAAAATATTGGAAGTGGAAGAAAATAATTATTATTTCTTCTAGCTGTTTGCTTAAAATTGGATCTGAAATTGTTAACAAGTTGTAAATTTCCACCCCATCAGACTATAGTAATCACAATAGTTTGCATTATTTGAGACAATAATATGTGAGGAAGATATTAAAAAGCTTGGCGGTTTTATGCTTGACTTCTGAGTCAATGGCTGTCAAGTAAGACGCGATTGTATTTTGCTCAAGGCTGAGCTGATACTGCAATTGCATTTAAAATTCCACTTTATTTGAAGGCTTGAACATTTCATAAGATTCTTGTGGCACATGAGTAATGCAATGTAGTGAATATAGATCTGAAATTTAATATTTCTGAGCTTCTAGTCGAAAGTGTAGAGAAGATAAGATCAAACCCAGAACTGATAAAATTGCACTTAAGAAGGTATGACTGAGATTGAATACGTCTTTTCAATGTGAGTATTTATTTCCCACACAGAGGCCACCAATGAATGTTTGAACGGAAAGAGTAGGGTTACTGCTGGCAGTGAGTTCAACCTAACTTCACTATACTATTCAACTTCTTGTAGACATCAGTATGTTGCAATTATTTTGTGGCGCCACATCAAACACCATATTATTAACTATGATCGTTTCTACCAGGAATCTATCTTCTGGATCATACGGTTCCCGGTTGGCCTTTACTAGCATCGGTGTCCTTCATGGCTTTCATGGATCCGGTAATGATGAAGCGCCTTCGAGTTAATGCTAGTGATGTAGGAACGTCATCAGATAACACTATTCCACGGGGACAACTTCAAAATACCTACTGGTGGTGGTGCCCTATTCTCCTGAAGTGAGTTTGAATTAAGCCATTTATCTTGTAGCGATTAGAGTAATGGCTAACAGCGATGAAATGGAGCACCAAAGACTGATTAGACCAGGATGTATTGAATAAACCTCAGTACAGAGACCAGAGGGGAACGGAGAATTGAGGGAAAAGGATGGAGCGAAGGAAGAGGTGTCTGCAAGTGACAGTCTCTGTGTGTATATGTGTGTAGTGGAAGGCTATTTATAATCGTCACTTGGATGAGGGCGCACATGAGGACATAATTGTATGTGCGCTTTAATTGGACACCAAGATTGTAGGAATAGGAAGGGGCAGTGCAGACAGGACTGGTTAATAATATAGCCGACTAAGCGGTGTTTCTGCAACTATCATCCGAGGCATGCTTAGCTTTTCCGATCAATGAAAATAGGCCAGTTGAGGACACATGGTGTTTATCCATAGGGTGCTTGGGCCACAGGAAAAGTTAAAAGTTTACATATATTACTATGAGGAAGAGATAATTAAATTTTGGGGATTAGCGAAGACGTAAGATAAATATTTCAGAGACGAAGGGATTTATCTCTCAGATAGGAGATCTGTTATGATACATCCACCTACTGGATATCGCTATGCTACAGTTAACTAAGACCAGAGGGTGGAAGACAAGATCAATGAGCAATTTCTTCAAAGACTCTCTGTTAACTTTTTAACAAAACTATTTATAGGATAATATTAATTAATGATACTGAGATCTCTTTGAACGCCTAGGATTTCCAGTTTTTACATGAATTTAAGGGAAAAGTGTAATGACCGCATTAAGTGTGGAAATACCACACCTTAATTTGAGGCATTGACTGCACAATCGCATAAACTTAAATTCATATGTACATCGCGCGATTAAAGTGAATCATTCTTGCTGTAAGTTATCATGAATCCAGGCGTCAATTTCAGTTAAAGGGAGTTACGTGTTACCATGTCCTTACATTGATTTAACTAACTATGTCCATTGCACAATTCAAGAGTAGGACTGATCAGTTTTACCAATCAAATAAAGCAAACATGAAATTAAAACTGTAATGTTGAACTTTCCGTTAACCACTAAGTTAAATAATTACTAAATCGTGTAAAAAATCATAATTCTGACTCATTCTGCTGTTTTTAGAAATCTTGGAAATTGCATTTGTTCTGGTCAGGGAGAGGTATTTCTGGGTACCCGACTGGATCGACGGGCATTTCGTAGGGAGTTGATGGTATCCATTGCAGCCTTTGAAAGGAAAATGCTGGATCAGACACCCCCACAGACAAAAACTGATACCGCTACCAGTCTAATGTCGTGCAAGAGTAAGTCATCAAGAAACAAGGTCATCCTCGTTATAATATTAAGAAATATAACACTGAAATAGTAAATAATCACAAATACCTTTCAATACTACTTAATGAAGAATATTTATTAGAATTTAATCTCTAACCCTAATCGGCGTCTTTTCGTAAAAAATTTCCTCAATATAATAAAAAATAATTCAGGATATTTTGTAATAATTTGATTTAAGATTCTGTTGCTGTCGCATTTCTCATTTTGTCTAATGAATGATGTAATTATTCAGGTATAAAACCCCAAATTCATGTTAACCATGAGATAGAGAACACAGATTAAAATAAAATCATCTATCGATGGTCAACAATACATATAGCATAGATTCACCTTAACGGATTCGTAAATTCATGTTCCAGGGGTCAATTAATAGACCGCTCCGCTAATCACCAGTTTTTAGATTTAACAAGACATTAAGCTCCCATTCATGTCGTCACTTCTGTTAATTTTAATAAACTATTCATACTCAAGCATACTCATGAAGTATTAGGAATATCAAATCACGGGAATATGACTGTGTATTAGCATAAGGAGAAATGGGATAATTCAAGGAAATCTGTCACATAAGATCATATTAAGAACCAATAGAAGATTAGATCATCATTACTGACATAAATTAAAGAGTTTCAAGGCCAAAATGTCCATTACTATTTCGCAAATGAACACTTCTATTCAGGTGGTAATTATAATAGTTCATTAAATGGGCATTTTATATTCTTAATTTCCTACTTTAAATATGTACCGTTATTATATTCTCGTTTTAGCTCTGGATAGTCGACGGCCAAAGCAAATGAAGGTAATATATAATGTAAAATTATAAGCAAATTAGATAAAGGAGGTAATAAATTTAATTCGTTTCACTTCTAGTCCAAGCACAGCATAAATGCCTTTGGCGTGGTCGTAATGCGGAAGCCTTACCAACTTCAAACCCCTGAAGACTCAAGTCGCCTTGTGCGAGAGTTCACAGAGCGGTTGCACAGAAGTTCAATGAGAGCTTCAGTCAGAAGCAACCTCCCGAATGTTTGAATTTCATATCGTTATTGGAAATAAAGATATTCTTATTAAAAGAATTCATTTGAAATATACCCAAGATTACTATGACATATAAAAAAATAATATCTTTCCCAAAATTAATTGGTATATGTAAAATTCTTTATTTTCCACCTTTTAATTTACTTTTATTCGAACGATTTTATTTACACTTCGGCTGTAAATGATGCATAATATAAATCCATGAGCATCTTGTTTTCAACATGATAGTTTGGGTTGCTTTGCATTGTATTGTCCGGTTATATTTATAGTTCACGCAATTTTTTACGGTACCTAAGAGTTAATTACGGTGTCCAACAGAAAAGAGCTGATCATAACAATAACTATGAAAGTAGTAAAATTTGTCCTAAATAAGTGAGAATTATTCACAAAATATGAAAATTATAAAATGAGATTAGTTAAAGTAATAAATCCGCATGCAATAATAATGATTTTCAAGCTAACGCTAATTTTGAATAGAGAGTGGCAGGTAATAGACGAACTCTCAAATTGCAAATGCATCTAAGAATTACTAAAATTGTCATACGTTACATAGGATAAGCTTACAGTAAACATGATAAAATTGATTGAAAATTTAGCTTTATGCTTGTCGTTTATTTACTGTTTAAGTATTTGGTCTAATGCTGATGATTACTCGTTTTAACGTTTTCCTCAATTAGCATACTACAATAATTAATCACTCCCGTTAACATGATAAACGAAATAATCGCCTTCTCAAAATTGGTGCAGATAGTTATGTATATTCATGCACACGCTTATCATTTAGCTGGTCAAAAATGACACTTTCAACATAAAATATCGGGATAAGAGGTAAAAGAAAGGTAGACGAAAGCTGCGTACTAGGTATGTATAAAATAGAAACTTTAGAGCCGATATGTTAAATAAGACACGCATTACAAAATGTTAATTAAACCTACGTTCATAGCTGATAAACATAAACATAATATAATGTTGAAGTATAACTTAATCAGATACATTAAAATTAAAATGCATACAAGAGAGTAAATGAGATATCTAGCAAACGCGGTTTGCATTACATTACATTGTCGGAAATTGGGATATTTCAAATGAAAATAAAACGATTTCAATCAAATTAATTAAGTTTTGTTGGCGATAATAAAATGAACATTTTCAGCAATTGGTAGTGAGAGAATAAAGTCTGGAGAGCTCCTTGAAATATTTGAGCTATTAAACAATGAATGCACAAATAAAGAAACTAATTTTGGAGAAAGATTGATTGAGTGGTTAAATGGGAACCATCTTAACTTGAAGCCAATATATTTTTATTATCACACGATGTGATTCGACAGAAAATAATGAGTCAAGAAGAAGTTACTTCATTATTGCATTCTATAATTCTACAGCAATTTTGGAAATGTTAATAAAAGAATTTCCTGAAATTTAAATTAGTTGAGGTCATAAAAAAGGAGCAAATCACAATATAATTATTTAATGACGATAATGTTATAAGGAACTGAATACCTTAAATTTGCTATATCAATCTCAAAGTCCATTTTGTTAGGAAATCAATCAATTAGAATAATGAAAAAAAGAAGTTAAAAATAAAGGAATAGACAAAGAAAAAGAAATGATAAAATTGTGACGTTGAGAATGTAAACCATTTTGCTATTAACTGACTAATAATTGCGAAATGCATGATGAATATATGAATTGTTTAATATGGTGATTTTTAAATCGCCCGCCTTGATCGAATTCAGGGAACCGCCATTGTTGAGTCGTTTTTTTATGTGATTTGCTCGGTTCTTTGTTGTTTTATCGTCTTTAACACTTGAAATCTTCAAAATGAATTGCTTTGTTTTATTTCTGCATTACAGGAATAGTATTAATCTTCTTTTAATGAAGAATCTTTGGATCATTTAAATTATGTCGCACACTGGTGGTGATATAGGGGATAACTCTTCTACAATGCAAGCGTGGAATAGAACACCGGGTAATTTTAGTTGTGTATAACTTTTGTTTACATTTATAAGTATTATCAAACTGTTATTTACGATAGGAAAGCCAAATTTTTCTAATTTACCTTCCGCCACTTCTTGGGGTGGGAAGAAAAAGTCAAATTCAAGTCCATTGGATTCTACAACTAATAATGATGTTTGGCCTTTGCTATCGGATTCGTCTTTAGCTCGCAAAAACGAACCTTCGCAATGGCCTACTCCTGCCGAGTTGGCTGGCACAGCTCGTGGTGATTCGCTTAACAATTTTAAACTTCCCAATTCCGTAAGTGAAGTTTGTCTTTTTGCAGGTTTAAAGGTTTCGTGATTGATTATTTTGTGTGTTTTAATTATAAGTGGAATGCGCCAGGTGCGTCTCTTGCACTTCGGTCATTGACTGAATCAGATGATCGTAACGATCCATGGCCTACCGTGGATGCAGTTGCTCAATCATCGTCTCATCCCTCTACCGATCCCTCTGTGTCCCGAACTATCTCTACTTCAGGTGATAACGCATTTACTTCCCAACGCCAACGAGTCCAAAGCATGACAAAAGCACGAAATGAAAGCTTTTCTAGTTGGGGATCGCCAACTGACGGTGATTTTGGTGCATTTGCAAGTGAGTTGAAGCTAATTTTAAGATTCATCTTATTCGTGTTATTAGTTTTTGCTATCTCATCAATCATTTGGTATTTTTACTCCAACATCCGTTTTGTTGGTTTCTTCTATCTATCAACTTGTTCCTCCTCAATTAATGGAAGCCAAACGACTATATCAAACGAGCTCTGTAATTAAAATGTTATTCCCCTTTATCATTATGCGTTGTAAATGAGAGCAAAAAAATATCATTCGGGAGGAATTATTATGTCTTTATTGTTAACTATTCCCATAAGTGTCGTTTTAGTGTGTGCCATTTGTCCATATCTCCAACATTCGCCCAACTTGTTCAGACGGGATAGAGGTGTTTATTAATCACTTCCAGTGCAATTAATGTGATTAAAACTGTAAAGCTTAAGGAATTATAGTATACAAAAATAGCTCTTTCATACCTTTTTATAGTTCTGGTTACGGTACTCCCGATATTAAGTGTTTTATCACTTGGCTCCAGTTGTTTGTATCCCAAAAGTTTGTTTTTGGCTTCCTTTTGCACTTAGTTTTATTAGCTTTTTTTGTTATAATCTTGCTTTATAATCAAGATCGTTTAATTGAAAAAGTTTATCATTAGTCTGTTCAATTTTTTGAGTTTCAGAATCTGCTGTCCTTTTCTAGAACTTTTGAAGTATTCTTTACAATATGCTCATTGCTACCTCTCCTAAGTAATCTAGTGGTTTGTTCTAATTATCTATATCTCCAGTGGTGGTTTTCTGTTATTGATTTGAACTTACTCAGTATGCGATAGATTTGTTTTTTGATTTCTCTCAGTATAACCATTCTGTATCTTGTTCGCAGAAATTGAAACAATACCCTACTGTTATGAAGGTAGGGTTTTGACGCTGGAATCAAGTCGTTACTGTAATTGAAACGAGTTTTATTTCTGATTTACAGGTTTATGTAGCATGTATATATACAATTTACCATTTTCAAGTCTGTTCTATTCACTCGGAAAAATTCCTCATGTTAGTCATTTCCGAATGCTCTTTGCAACTGAATATTCGTACCCATTCACCTGCTTTTCTGGAATCGATACTTTCTGTTTTAAAATGATGTATATTATGGTCTTCCATTTGATATTCTCGCTGTCTGAGTGTTGCTCTCTACCTTCACTCACTTGCATTTACGACTCCCGGCTTAACAATGTGTTATTAAGTCGCTTGGGTATTGTCGTCCTAAATTTTATGACTTGATTTGACCGTTGTGTTGGCTTTCCATTTTTGGAGCTCAGAAACTGTAGCCGCTTTCTTGCCACCTTTATACAGGCTTTTTCAATCGCCATTTTTTCTCCCATCGCCAGATCAACCAATTCCGTCTACCTCTGAAAACAAATCATCCAATCAACAAGCACCTGGAGAGGGTATCTGCTCAAGTGTTTCTGATTCGGGCAACCACTCAGAGGGTCAGAATGAGAATCTTATACATGCTCTGATCAACTCCAAAGAATGCTGGGGGCGACGACCTGTTGATCAAACCACCCCATGGGATTTATCTGCTCTAAATGAAGAGCTAGCAAGTGTTGTCAACTCTGCTGCTGTTACTGCAGCCCCTGCAGCAAATTCTAGCTCAAATCAAGGTCTGCTGGGGGATGCCGTGTCCTTAGCAGCAGCTGCTAGACAACGTCGTTCCGTGACAAAACCTGGAAGCGTTCCAGTTGCAGTTCCAGCAGAGTCAAATGTATGGTCAAGTGAACCACCTAATGGAACAGGGATATGGGAGATGCATTATGAGGGAAGTGGTCAAGGAGAGGGTAGAGCGACAAATAGATGGAAAACCCCTGGTAGTGCCTCCGCGGTCCCCTCTCTCAATTCCCCTCCTGGAGGTCATCGAATGGTTCCTCCTCCCTCGAGTTCATTTATAAGTCCTCCTGCTATACCTCAACAGCAGCCCAACGCAGCAGCAGCACGTGGCTTCCAAAACAATAACTTGTTCCCGACAAGTGGACCTCAACCTCAACAGAGGTTCGGCCAACCTACTGCTGGAGGTCAACAGCCCCCACCTGGAACCGGTCGTGGTCCACCGAATGGAATGTTTGGACCTGCTCCCAACAGTGCATTCAAGAGTCAGGGCGTTCCTCAGGCCTCCTCTGGTTGGCCACCACTCTCCCTCACTCCTGATAATCAAAGTAAGTTAATTGCTTTTTTGACTTAGGGATTGCTTTTGCACTTACATTTTGTACATTAGTCGGTAGAAGCCTAGCTTGTATATTTGTTTTCAATTTTTGCTTTTTGTGATGAAGCTAAAAATTTCGCGCGGAATCTTAGCACATCTGAACACGCACTAGTTACTTCGGATTTATTCTTAGAGCAGGGCATTTAGTTGTGTGCCTTAGAAGTTTGGTTGAGTTTGGCACTCCCGTCTCGACACTCATTCGTTATTTGATTATGTCTATTTATTTAAAGATCGTATACGGCATACAAGTTGGACAATAAAATGCATAGCTTTCAAATTCTGGTACGTTGAAGAGAATGCTCTGCTAGACTTTATAGTTGCTTTTTCTGTTTAGATATTCTTTTCCAGCTTTGATTTAATTTCGAAGGTTCCATTTCTCGGAAACGCTTTCTTTATTTCGTTGAACAGCCTCGAATTTTGGTATAATTAAATGAAAGTTCACGTTCGATTGTGCGAAAAAATAAGACGAGTGGTTGCATGGGCAATTTGTATTTGACGTTAGGATTTCATCTGATTAGAAATTCAGTGCTGTCCATATCGAAGTATGTTTTAAGAAAGGAGTGACAGTTGACTAGTTTATCCAAAATGTAGGAATTTTTTTTAAACCATTGATTGGTCTCTCACTTAGTTAATACCTTCATATCTTGGCGTATATGTGGCTAAGTGGACGATTTCGTTAGGTACCGGCTACATGAACAAAGATCTCAGTCCTAACACTCCAAGTAGCTATTTGTCTGAGTGGCTCCTATCTGTATAACTGCAAAGTAGTTATTTATTTTTTAATAACATTTGTGATTAATTTTATACTTGATTTAATTCTCCGGTAATTGTTGCTCATTCTCACTTAATTCTACACCACTCGTTACCGACTGTTTCCTCCAAGTTATAAAATAAATTTGAATATATTAACATGCTGATTTAATATCATTTTCAATTGCGCATTCACGAATCCTCTGGAATCTTTGTATGCTGAATTGTTAATAAGCAATTCATTTGAGGAAAGAGTATAGTTTCATTTCGCTCCTGCTAAGTAAGGCTGGTTGGTAAATTATTGTAATTTTTTCTTTAGGTCCTATGGAAGATGCCAAACGATTCCTTGTGCCCTCAGGTCCCTGGGGTTCGAATGATCGAGTGCTGGGCAAGCCGCAGCAGCAGCAGACGGGTCAGCAATTGCCACCCAGCCTTGGAGGCGGCGAAGGCATACCCCGCTGGCCATCACCGTCGATCGATACTCTTTCTCATGTTGGCATCTCAGGCTGGGGTCAGCAGCAAGAGCCCCGTTCTCACAAATTCGTCCCCTGGTCACAATCTCAAGCAGTAGCAGCAGCACCACCTCAGCGCTTTCATCTCCGACAACCACAACAAAATACTTCCAACTCTTCAGGTAAGAAGACCATTTTGTATTCTCCAATGATCTTCATGAACTTGACACTTTCAAGAGACCTAAAATAGTTTCAGAATTTGATCGGAAGAGGGTTCTATTTGGAAAGTAGTGGGGCTAAATTTGAAGTTTGTGAACATTTATCCTATGATATGCATCAATTTCGGTTGGTGAGTCTGTTTACCAAAGCTTTCTGCAGTACTATTTGACCATGATTGTTCTCATATATGCATTTCAATGGTCTTGTGTGGACCATCAAGAGTGGCTGGGCTTCACCTGTTTGAATCCATTTGCATCGAAATATACTTTTCTCTGTTATAGCTTTTCCTAATTCATGGTGGGTAGTAGCTCGATAGACGTGCGAATTTTGGTGGAATATGAAAATTTTCACCTCTGCCAAGAAGGAAAGTCTGGGTGAACATTTTCTATCTGGACATGTCCTCGTGTTAAGGCCTTGTTTATACGTAATTGTAAGATTAATATTAACACTCGAGTGTTCATTTGGTTGTTGCCAAATATCCCTAGCAGTTTTTGTGAGAAAACCGCGAAGTCTGTTCATTTAAGGGATGAATGTGAGCTCGTTAAATCAAACTATTCTTAGTTACATTACAAATGTCAAAGTACCCACAAATCTCAGAACTCAATATTGGGTAAGACAACAATCTTTTCTTGGATAAAAATTTTTTATCCAACAGTTATAGCACTTGTTATTTCTGTCAGGATTAATTTGAAGTTTTTGGCAGGAATACATGTATTTCGGATTCTGCTAGCATTATATATCTAAGCCATAACTATCAATTGATGTTACTTCAGTGTTGGGGCGACAATTGACTTAAATTTCCTATTCAAATACCTTCAATGTGATAGCATCTTACCGCAGACCTTTTTGAGAAGATTGAATTTTGTTGAAATTCTCATTTTTTAAAGTAGGAACTCGTTTGCTATCAAGGGCGCGTATTAGCGATTGAAAACGGTTGTAATCCGTTTGTGTTTCATCAATTTAATATGCCGTCTAATTCATCCCTGCTAACTTCATTCGATCTCATATGTAGAATGTAGTCATTGATTTATTACTGGCTTTATCACAAACTCGTCCATGTGTGGTCATTTATTAATATGCTATTTCAGGCCAGCATGTTGACCCGTTCAGCTCATTGGATTTCAAACTGCTGGTCTCATGTCTGTTATGTGCGGTCAAATTTTCAGCAAATATTCTACATTCGGTGGTTGTCATTCTCAACCATGACAGCTATTTACCAAGCTGAAGCTGCTGATTATCATTCATGTCGGTGGATCGATTATCTTAATGAGTGAGCAAAGTAAGCCCTTTCAAGAACTGGCTGAAAGGTTAAGTCGAAATGTTTGTTGAGTCTCCTGGTTCGCCTATGGGTATTTGACAAGTTGTATACGCTTGGTTAGATGCGAAAGCCTTGTCGCGGTGAATAGAGGGATTAGTGAGGAGACCAAGCTGGCGTTTTTGCGTACACCCAGAATCCAACTGTCTGAATACGAATGTAAACTTATGTGATGTTTCTCCCTTTCTAGGTGTTGTTCCCTCCTCAGCAGCCTCACCCTCAACCCAACAACAGCAGCCCCCTTTACGCCTCTTGGGTCCACCTCAGCAGCAACAGCAGAACCATCATTTACAGCAGCAACAACAATCCAACTCCATGGCCGCATTTCTACGCACTGAAGTCGCTCGACAACTCATGCTCCTCGGCTTCCACGACGAGGCCGGTGTCCTCATCTCTGATTCCAGCGGTTATGAAGATGTGGAGAAGTTTCTCTGTGAGTTTTTAGTTATGCTGCTTACTTGATAAGAGTATATGTTATACGGATATCTAGAACATGAGTTTTGACTTGGTTTTATATTCTTCCATGATTCTGAGGCGTTTGGTCTATTCTATATGGCTCCATGATATAGTCTAAAGGGGAAAATATTAGAGACACTTTTACATCTATTGGGAAATTGTCCTTGTCTAGGCCAGTTGATATTAGTTTTCACGTCTATCTTCGGAATCAGGCAATGTGTTGTCTGAGTTTTCTCAGAAGGAAGACTGTTCTTTTCCTGTTTTGAAATGTTTGCCTTTCTTGTTAAGAAAGTCTTCTTTCTGTTCGGCGCTAAGTGAGCATTTGAATCATCATCTATCATTTGTGGTGACATGCGGTGACCATTTCGGCTATGCATGTTTAGTACCCCCAATCCGGGTAGGTGGTTGATTCTCATTCAATTTTAAATTGCCATTTATTGTCGTCTTTAAGCGTAAAACTTAAATGTTGCTTGCTTAGAATTTCGCCTTTTTCAAAAGTACATACAAACAGGTGGTGAGTGTGAGAATGTTTCAGGTCAGGGTCTTATGATAAAGCGATGTGTTATGTTCAACAAATATGTGTCTGTCGTTGAACGGTTTTCTAAAGTCCTCTCATAATATAGCCTAGATCTGAAACAGAAAAGTTCGTTTGTTGTTCTATTCCAATATGAAAGTAAAATAGATTTTCTTGTCGGTTGCATTTACTTAGTAATGCCATAAAAGAGTGATTCAACGATGTTTTGATTCACCAAGCCTTGTGAATGATATTTAAAATTATTGCATTTTTATAAAAGGGGAAATCTGGTTTATAGACTCATAAGTTCGTCTGATTTTGTTGTAAGATCTGACGTAATAGCCCAATAATGTTATAAATATTGATGAATTTTTTTCCCTACAGATGACCTGCGTGATAGCACAGGTGGCATGAATCCCGGTTTGAACCAGCTCATCAACAACGTTACCGCTTACCTCATGTCTTCTGGCGTAAATGATTTTCAATCATCAATGGGTGGCGGTATGCCCCAACCACCACCACCAGGTCCACCCCTTGATCTCTTTGATAACCGCCTTGGAGGCGGTCTCGGTGGTTTCCACATGGGAAAACTCCAACCACCCCCACCTTCCAACTTCCCCAATCGTCAAAATCCCTCCGAAGTGCTTAATCAATTGTTTCTGCGAGAAAGTCATCTGCAGGCCACAATCTTTCAGTTGGATAAGAAAAAGAGGGTAAGAGTGCTAAATATTATCCCATTTGATGTTGATTTATTCAAGTTTAGAGTGAGCATAGTTGCCATTTTAGACCATCATGATAGTATTAACTTTTTTCCTAATGTGGAAATGTAAACACGCACAATCTGCGTATGTGTTGAGGTTTGTGGATTAGGATCCAAGTTAAAGCATCTATTTCATTCTTGAAGTATTTAAATTCGTATCTTAGAGGGGAATTGGAAAAAAATATATGGATTTGTATACCTTTGGCGTAGCGGTCAACATGCACATTTGCGAAGACATCACCAAAAAGACTAAGACGAAATTTTTGTTTTGAAAATACCTTGGGAGTTATATCTAAAAGCACAAGGTTTGTTGAATTGGATATGATGATGATGCCTATCACCTTGATAGTGCAGTGTATTGTGACACACGTACAAAGCTCCTGGAAGACTAGGGATAACGCATGTTGTTTAGATCACATCGTATTGTTACCCAGAGTAATAAACAGATTTTACAATTTTTAAGTGCGATTAGTAGCTGAAACTAACTAACGTAAAGTCCGACGAATGCTAAAGTGGTTGGAATCAAAAAGACATCCGATATTTGGGTTTGGATCATACAATAATTTCTAAATGGTTAGCTCACTTTTCAAGTTTAATGATTCGTCCCCTGGATTGCGGTAAATCAAGAAGGGTCGATCCTGTCTCTTCATCTTTTCTTCCTGTGATTGGGAAGGTAAGATTATCGACGATATTCAACAGCTTACTTTGTGTGTCGCTTTCTATTTCTACTTAAAAGTATTCGTCAATTTTTTTATTGTTCCGCTGCCATTTTAGATTGCTTTGTGTGGTGACGTGATGCAATCCCCCTCTGTGTACACAGTGGCAATTAAATGGTTATTTATAACTCCTGGCAAAGCAGGGATATACTTCCTTTCTTCATTGTTGGTGTATTGCAACGCACGTTTATGACGAGTGTTTTATTGTTTTGGCAAGTGTGAGGATGTATGCGTATGTATGGCCCAGGGCAATTGTGACTATGGTGATGCGAAATTGACAATTTTTAATAATGAATAAAGCATCTAACATTAAAGTGGGATCCACGAAGGGGGAGGAGGGAAGTAGAGGTCGAAATTTAAATAATCTTTTTTTTTAGAATTGACATTCTTTGTATTTATAGCTATAGCAACCGTCTAGGCTTGAAATTCACTTGATTGCTATTTGATCGTTCGTAGCGCCGTGATCAATCGTCCAATTAAGGCGACCCATCAACAGGCTCTGAATATCACTCAGAAACCTAGGTGATCGAATTATGAAAAATGAACATTTGGAAATAATTTGAGAAAGTGGAGAACTCTGTGCTTCAAGATTTCGTAACATCATATCTTAATTATATACATCCCTTCCTGTTCCATTTCGCTTGAAACGTTGCATTTGAATATAAAGTAATCTCTTATTGAAGATTGCGATCGTATTCGGTTAGAACCAAAGATTTCTTACCGATATGCAAAGTATTTACGCTTGGCGATGTCTTGTGTTTTGATGACCTTAGATGTCCTCCTAATATTTTCTGAAGGTCATGCTTTTTAGTCACATGGGGAGACTTGTAGATTTTTTCGTACCTGGAAAGATAAATACTTGTTCGCTTATGAAGTTAATGTATTTTGTATATTTGTCATACTGGGGGGTGTATGCTTTTTCACCTGTGATTCTTTTTAAATGGCAAAATATATCGGTATATTTACATATTATATATGTTATATATAATGCAGAAATGTCTGCCGCGGTCCAAGTAATACTAATTCGAAATAAAACTACCCTACGAGTCTGATCAAATCGGGCCACTTTTCCGTTCAGAACTAGTGATCTCTCGGAGGTACAAGAGCCTTTCTTGAGTCAAAAGACCAAACGTTGGGTTGGACAAGTATGTATTGGCAATTTAAATTGAATAAGAGTAGAAAAGTGGAAGTGGGAGGAAAGAGGCGTCAGTACTGAGCGAGGAAAATCTGGTCTGTGAGAGACTGGAGAAATGAGGTAGGATTGACTGATTTGGCCTTTTTCGTTCATTGACGGGCAAGTGACAGTTATGGCGAAGGTGTGAGCCAACATACACGGGTACCACAAGCGCTTGCTATCGGTAAGATGGCTAAACTGTAGTCCCATTAAATGGTTGCTAAATTGCCAGCCTCAATGATCCTTCAGTTAGAAGATTGAAGAGTAACCGTATATCCCTGTTAAATAGATTGAAAGGATTGCAGACAACTCACTGTAAGATGGGGAATTTTTATAGAATATGATTTGTTTTCAAAGTTTAGGATAAGGGAAAGTGTTTATCAATTCGAGAGAGCCATAAATATGATGAGGGACACTTCAAGCCAAAAGTCTGTTAAAGAAACTCGCATTCCACCGTCTCTTTCGACTGTTTTTAATCCCTAAATTTGGTTAAGACGTTCCATGAATATCCAACTTTGCAAGTTGACTGCTGCCACGTCATCGTGACATTTGTAGATATAATTTAATGGTCCTATTAGAATACACGTAGGTTTCATTTCGAAGTCTGTTAAATTCGGATTTTATTCCATAACGTTTGTACTCCTTCGTCTCAGAATGTCTTAACATTTGTAGGCGTTAGGTAATGTATTAATTAAGGAAGCATACATTTTAATCTTTTGCTTTATAATATCGAAAGTTATTTTTAAATAATACAGTTGACGAATTGACCATTCTCTTTCGTACTGTCTTGGACTTGTTCGGCCATCTATATTTTGTTTCCCTCGTAATGCTTCCGTGCTTCCATGTAATGCTAAAACATTCGCAAGCAATTTTGAGTAATAACGTCCATTTGATTACATGCGGTTACAAGTGAGAATAAACCTGTTAGTCTCTGATCCATTTGGAATCCAAGTTGGCCTGCTGATACTGTCATGAAATCTAAACATTTAGCAGCCACTTGATGCCAGAAAGTTAAAAAACGGTACTTATGACACTTTTTCGATAGGTTTATTGTTTACACAATTCTAATATGGAAAGCATCTGAACTGGAGGTATGATTATTAATTGAAAAAGATGGGGCATGTAAACAATTTTAGTTCACTTTAACTCTGGGGTCAACAAGATATTTGTTTTTCTTAGATGGTATATTATACATCCTAATCTTGTGTCAAAACAGCAAATTTCTGGCTTTTCGAGAAATCGCTCATGGGTCGGTCATGTGGTTTTGGTGCATTTGGCTCTTCAAAATATCATCTGCATTGAATGAAAACATTTCAAATGCATTTCCTCAAGTTTATTCTGTATACGAATTTTGCTTTCCCTGAAATTTGATTTTTTATAGCGTTGAGACATTTCCTCACTGCAAATATTAAAAATACTGTTTCTTTCCTTTGTAGGAGTTAAGTATGAAGCACTCGCAGCTTCGGAAAATGAATATGGGTGGACCCACATCGCATCACTCCTCTTCAATGCTCCAGGAGATTGTCATGCAACAGGCTCAAATCTCCCAACAAATCGAAGCCCATGAAACCCAGTTAGGTCAGGTGCGTCTCCAAATCGCCTGCCTCTCTCGCATCGCTTCTGGTGGTGGCGGGAACAGTGGAGGAATCAATGATGACTCCAACGCTGCTGTAACCGCTGCGGCCATGTTGATGCGTCTTCGAGGTGGAGGACCTGGCGGGCCAGGAGGACCCTTTCAACCTAATCGGATGATGGGGGGCGGTGGTAACAATCCCATGGCAGGTGGTGCTTATGGTGGTGGAGGACCTAGAGGCGGCGGGGGGCTGATAATGAATACACCCTCCCCTTCGTCTGATTTGGCTCCGAGGCTTGCCGACCTTAAACTCTCCATGGGTAAGCATTTTGCAATAATAATAGGTTCCAGGATTCGATTTGGCAAGAACTATAGCTTTTAAATTCTAGTGCATTAAATTTTACGATCACATTACGACCATTTTACTTGTATAGATGTCATAGATACTTTATTTTCATTTTACGGCACGGCCTTGATTTCAGAACCATTTTAGAGAAACCATCGCATGCGACAACGAAAAACTAGAAGAATGATTGCCATGTCCAAGTTCTTCTCTATCTTTTTGCATCTGACTTGAAGACTTTCAGCTAACACAGCTTATCAGTTCTTTTTAAAGTATTTATAGGCGTAGTCCTCCTGTCGTCAGAAAGGTGTCTTATAGTTTTACACTTTATTCTGTAAATATCGATTATTAGTGTGAATTTAGTACGAAGTAAAACTGTGGCATCATCAGTGTGTAATTGTATTTTTTGTCTTCGTAACGCTTATTTTAAACAAAGAAATAGGGGCGTTGTTAAGATTAGAAGATATTCGCTTTATTTAGTAGTGTTTCGGGCTCATTTGATGTAATCTTATCTGCCCGTTTATTTATAAAGGTGGTTTACATTTATGACATTTCATTAAGGAGATTTGGTCCACGTGTTATGGAATTTCGTTACTAATCAGCTCGGAGCGATATATATATATTCTTGCCTTAAGAAAAGTTTTATGTCATTACTGGGGATGAATTTTCGATATAAGGTGTTTTGACCACTTCAAACAACCTTGTGATCGGCACACCCCGGAGGATCAGTGGTTCTCTCGATAGTACAAAGTCAATACTTCCTTTTCTGTCAGCATTCGCTCGGATTTCCTCAAGATGAATCGGACATAGGATATGGGAATCGGCATTGTTGGCCGTTTTAACCATTATAGGCCGGACATCTTAATTTATTTGCCTTTAGCCATGATTTCAAATGTTTCTTTATAGTTCTAACAGAAATTGTCGATTAAGCAACGCCCATTAAGTCATCTAAATACTTGAATTTGCATATCGTAAATTAAATTTTTATTATTTCATCTCATTAGTACTCTAAGCGTGTGTTTTAGCATACTTGTGCCAGGTCTTAGCACTAAATAGCTGAGGTGTGAATTGAGAGTATCCGTTTGCATGTGCATTGGTTTACTGCAATTTTAAAGAGACAGTTTATTAAATTTTTGAGAAAAGTGGGGGTCGAAGTTAGTGTAACTGCCTTATACATTCTATCGGATTTGAAGAATAGAAAAAAATCAGACTTAAAATGTCGCTTCTATTGTACAAAATTAACCAAACAAATTAGAATCGATAAGCAACTTAAGGAAATGAATGTTGCAGGACGTGTTTCCTTAACACAGTTCGCAGATAAACTGCTTATATTAGACAATATCATTGTAGCCTCTTGAGTAAGATCATGATTTCGTTTTATATCACTATTTTTATTATATTTTGGGATTTATAGACATGAACCGTCGAATGCCCTGGGAAGGTAGCTGTGGAGGAGGAATTTGGGATCTCCCCTCACAACAACAGCAGCAGTACGGAGGGCACGGTATGTCATCCACCAACGCCTTCCTCTCATCAAATGACACAAGCAACAGTAACAACAATGTCTTTCCTTCTACCTCCTTTGCTGATCGTCGTTGGACGTTATCGTCTTCAAGTTCCGAGTTCCAACAGCCCGATATATGGAATACCTCATGGCTCCTTCTCTCGGACGTCCCTCCCCAATTCTCCCCCGAGGTACTTCGAATTACCATCTCCAATGCTCTTGATCAACAGAATTGCAACGGAGATAACTCAGGAGCCTTCGAAATCCACACCAACCTCCCTAATCGATATATCCTTGTAGGCTTCCTTAACTCCTCCGATGCTGCTACCATCTCCAATAGCTCAACAATCAAGAATCAGGCAAACTCCGTGACAATCATCTCCCCCGCGGAAGCGTTAAACAAACTTCAGGAAATCAAGGTTTGGGGCTAGCCTAGCTAGCCTAAAATCAAGATTTCAATCTCTCTCTCCCTGTTATTCACACATTCCTTGACGTGTGATTCTCTTTTTTATTCCAGGCTCTTGATGAAGATCAAACTCAATCAGAGCAGGGTGTACCTCAGCAGGATAATCAACAATCTACCACTTCAGTCACCAACTGGCCACTACCATCAAATGAACAGTAGCAGATCACTTCCACATAATAAATCATTAGCGCATTTGTGACCCCCTTTTCTCTGTGCAATTTTGCTAATCGTGTGTCTCTGTCTCTCCTCTCACATTATTTTTTTTCTCGTTCTCTCGCTCCTCTACCTCGAATTGCAAATTGTGGATAAAACAAAGGCACCGTTATATATCATAAGGCGCCAATCGGAATGATTAATACCACTACACTACTATTACTATTAATCAGTAATAACGAACCACCACCAATTGCTGCCAACAATGTCAACATTTTACTACTACTACGCCTACAATATGTCGATATCTCTCTATGTTCTCTCATTGTGTCCTTCTGAAATGCTGCATGCAATGGACACACAGATGTTATTTCACGCACTCTTGGAACAAAATGATTGGAGGGGACAGTTTTTGCCGCCACAGTACATGTTTTCTTCTTATGCGTGTGTTATTTTGTGTCCAAATCTATAGCCAAAGCGCCCGTCTCCCTTTTGTGTGCGTTTTCCAGGTTTTTGTCTGAGGGCGCTTAATATTACCTCCAATCATGCTGCATACTCAGTCAGTCAGGCAACAAGACACATGCACACAGTGTTTTCCCTCTAACACAAACTCATTCACACACAGACACAGTCTGCATAAACAACGAATAACAAACTTCTATATTCTGTGCTGCTATTACTATTAATAATGATGATGGTGATGTTTATTAGTCACTATGGCTTGTTCATATGTCTTTTTCTATTATTATACTGTCACTTTATTGGGAAGAGCGAGTGGACTGGCTATTTGGTGTTGTTTGCTCTTTTGCAGATGTAATGTGTCGTTCTTTTTTTCCCCTATTCAAGTATCAGGACGTGGAAAAAGTCCAGTCCGCTATTGAGATTGTCGGGATTTTATTGTTGCCTTGACATTTAACTTCGCGTAAGAAATGACGCAGCAGTGTTATTAATGATGGTGATCATGCTTTTTTTATTACTCCATGGGGCTTTATTCGACCCTTTTTGCCTTTATAGCATCCTAGTAACGAGGGTGAGAGTGGGCTATTTTGCTGGTGCTATTTAGTGGTTGTTTGCTCTCTTGTCTGTAGTTTTGATATGCGCTCTTGATAGTCATTTGAGGTAGCCGGCTAAGCAATGGAAACAGTAGACATCGTTCGCATCTCAGAATTATTACTAGTTGTTAGTAGATGTGTTATTAACAAAGGCTGGGAATAATCATCAGACATGTCTTGATTTGTCAGTGTTTTACAGCGCTTATTTGTTTCATGATAGGAGTTATGCAGCACCTCAGAACACATCTGTATGAGACCTTCCGGTGTACTAGGCTCCCTTGTTAATAGTCGCATGTACGTTAGTCCGAATGGGTTTGATTGCTTTATGAGTACAATGGATTTTTCTTGGCTAGTCACCAAATGAATAGAAGACTAGAGGATGGCCAAATTCTTGCGGTCTGCTATTATGCTCATAGCAAGAGGAGAGGCAGATTTAATGAAGGCGTTGCTGAGCATAGCAGCAACTGACAGTAAGATAGGGAATGAGTCAGAGTGGCGAGACTGAAGTCACCGGGGCAGTTATATGGCATTAGATGAGCGTAAGCGATGACTTGATTTTAAACTAGCCCAGTGGAATTTTAGACAACCCAGTTGAGTCAGACCGACTGCGCGAACGGTAATGTCAGGTCAAAGTGACTGAGTAGACAGCGTCGAGTGACCAGTGCTAATATCGGTTGAGGCCTATCTGATTAAGTCATTAACACGCAAGGGAGTCCTATTGTCAGAACGGAAATAGTAAGGTTTAGTTAAATGGAGATATGCAAAATAAAAATTATGCGAGGAGTTTATTTTAAGATTGAGATGAGTGAAAATTAAAGAACTAATGCATGGTAGACTAGAATACTTTTATGCACGATAAGGAAATGAATTTCTCTTGTCAGCATAAAAATAAAAGGGAGTTGTTTGCAAAGGTCACAATCAGATAAAATAATACTCGTAGAAACGTAGATTAACCGAATGGGAAAGCGATGATTATAGAAACTGAGAAGGATGAAAGGGAAGTAATTAGAATTAGCAGGTCACCACTTCAAAATAACGAAAGAAGATACGATGAGAGGGGTTGACTGGTTTAATCTAGTTTGTGTCATGATGTGACAACTAGTACAAGTAGTCTACGGGTCGTTGTGTGCGTACTGGTTACAAGGACTCAAAGCGATCAATTTTTAAATTGATGGTGTTTAGCAATAGCTACCCTAAAAGCGAGTCGAATTACTCCGGAGTTCCTGATGCTGACGCTTCCATATAACAAATTTTCATTCAAGTTCCAGACACAGCAAAATGTTGATATTAATTCGTATTTTGGCACTTTAGGAGCTGCATTTAGCTAGTCGCATAAAACGCCTAAAAAGAACGGGGGATCAGCTTCTTCTAGATTTTCTTTGTTTAAAGGTGACGAAATCCGAAAATAGAGAGATAAAAAAGGCAATGAACTTGAGAGGTCCAGTTCACATACTGATCTAAAGTTATGGGTTGATTGAATGCTTATTGACAGTGTAGACTGGCATACCTGGTTGAGTTTACATTTTTTTGCTAACGCCTATAGATGTGACATACCTCTAATATCATACGTATACCACCTATAGAATTACAAAGGTGATGAGGTTTATTGTGTTAGACGCAATATTTTATTTCAATAAGCCTATAATTTATGCAAAATTAAATCTATGGATAGGTGCTTAAATTGGCCATTGCTCAGTGAAAAGTATTCTTCCTAAATAAAATAAATAAAGCTGAAACCGATACCGTAACTAAGCTCAAACGTTTAATTGCATGGCGGGTAGCTTAACCGTTACTGAATTAAACTTGTTAGCCGCCTTTTGCTGATAAAGAAAAGAAAACCTATTCGCCATAAAATTACCAGCATATACGATGATGTAAATACGTATTTTTTTCAGAATGAAAAATTAAATCAGCTTTCCAATACCGAGTGGCATTCACAAACAAAAATAATATGCATTAATACCCTAGAAAAATTTAAATGTATTTCGAACAATATATGCGGAACAATAGTTCGAAGGCAAACTTCGACATATATTTACTACTGCAATTAAAAGAATTTATATTATCTAATAGAGTGAAGTATTTACATGAGTAGAATGAACTTAAATTGTTATTCTTCATGCGAAATGGCATAAAATAAATAGGATGTATTTATGATGACTCATTGGAATGGAACGAACTATTAAAATATGAATAAAACTATATATGGAATATTATATTTAGCTGAATTACCGCTGCTAATTTTGGCATTTGTTTTAGTTGACTGGGAAGAAGAGCCTAATTTGCACAGAATGGCTAATGATGTTTTTGATATTTTGGATGTGGAAGAGTCTGGTTCGAGAAAGCCTTTGATAGACACTAAAGCTCTTTTAAGCAGAAATGATAAGGTGTGTATTCTTGCAAATATTTTAATTTGTTCAGAAGAAAAACGTTGTCAGGCCTGCCCATTCAAAGCGTCCTGGTCACATTCCTCGAGAAGTTTGGGGATTGCAAAATACCTTTAAAAAGTAAGTTATCGCATCATTGTATACTACTGCTTTTATTTTAAGTTCTGTTAAGTTTTCTATACTTGGATGTTTTCTATTGTATATTTTCTATCCTCTAAATGCCAGTCTATATTTAATTAAATATATCTAATCATTTACGTGTTTTCTTTTCCCAATCTAGCTCATTCTAGTAAGTGCTAGAAATATTGTCGGTATACATTTGATTGCTTGTGTGTATGGAACCCTAGATGTTCAAAATATCGCTTAGTTTTTATCCATTTTGGGCATTATCGGTTATCTGCTTATTAAAATGTAATTTTAGCGAGCTTCCACCGCTTTTACCATCCAATGAAGAACCTGTTTACAAACAGCCAAAAATAGAATTTGGATCTGGACGTATTAGGAAATGGAAATGGGTTCCTTTCAAAAACGCTGCTAGGAAAGTAGGTATATCCATTTTTAGTTGACTTAGCTTTTCTTTTTTAGGATAATCTTGAACTTTATCATTGGAGACGTGAAGGGTCCGATGCGACCGATGAATACGATTTCGCTCGCCTGAATAAAGTAATAGCTTTTAATTAACACTATTTTCATTACATAAATGGATGAATCAGTAATTTCATTTCACTCTCATTATAGCATATTGAAGTTCCAACCTATACTGACACAGATTACAAGGCCTATCTTCAGGATAATAAATGGAATCAAACTCGAACAGCTCACTTAATGGATTTAGCTCGTCAATTCGATGTCCGTTTCATCCATATGCACGATCGATGGGATACGGAAAAGTTTCCACCCCGGCCGGCGATAGAGGAAATGAAGGCTCGATATTACGGAATTCTGGCTGCTCTTGATAAAGTAAGTCTCATTACTGAAATTGATTTAAGTAGATTCCAATTTTGGTTGCTTTATTGGTTATTACTGATTGTTCGCTGGTGGTGAGTACCAGCTACTTAAGTTAATTTAGGTAAATCCATGTACACCAATTACTCGGGGATTTAAAAGGATTATGAGCCATTTCGGTTTTATGGAAGCAGAGATAATCATCTAAATTGTGACAGGGATTTGTGCATATACTTACTGGTGGTGAATTTGGACCTTTGATGTTATTATTTAGACCTCACGCGATCTGGCTGTTTGGAAAATTATTTCGCAGCATTATGTGATAGCAAAATTGTTTTCATTAAACCGATTAGTCTACGACTAACTATACCGAATTTTGAGGACGGGTATTTTGTTGTCTCCTTAGTCCTTTACATCACATTAAGTAGCATTAATCAAATTGGTGTTGTCTCCATATGTCTGTCAATGGTGAGATTTCTAAATAGTTGATATGGCGAGGCTCGAAATTGACGCTTTTTACTAGAAGTTGGGAAGTTTTCAACGTTAAACTTCTGATCATAAGGCCCTTCAATCCAGAGCCAATAATTTCCTGCTCCGATTTTCCCCCAGATAGAAGACGGGAGAGTGCCCGGATACGTCTCATTGGATTTTTAAAGTGAAGCATTGTCTTTTAGGTGTTCTTTTTCACACAGTTTCACAAAATTTATAAACAGAAGGGGGATTTAGGACGGTACAAAAAGCATACTAGTTCTAGAGACCGTCGCATATATGATAAGACTTTGAGTTATAGATGGAATATACCTGTTAGATTAAATAGAGGAGCTTTTGTTTACGCCAAAATATAAATACAATCTACTTAGTTTGAGGTCGGTCAATGAGTCTAGCAATAACGTATAGAGTAAAATGTGGAATTAGTCAGTGAGGGGATATTTTCCGATTTAAATGTCGCCGTTAGCTCGTTCTGAATCACCAATATATACATTTTTTAATTATTACAGACAGTTTATCCATGCATATTGCACGATAAACAATTGTTGTGAGGGTTGCCAGGAGGTTAATACACGGGTTAGGGTACCAACTCACCGAGTGTTTTTTAAACAAAGGGTACTATCCGAATTTGGGCTCAGGGTTCATAGGTTTTAATACAATGTTTACCAATGGGGCGAGGAAGACAAATTAGGAAATATCAATTTTGAAATCAAGATTTCTACTCTTCGCCAGTTCTTTTCTACCGACATTTTATGTAAGCCGAAAGGCTTTTAATTGGATTTCAGGCATCTCTCCTTTGAGACGCGATCCCTTATAAGATGTTTGGCTTCGTTCAGGGATCTGTGCTCTTATCTTCGAGCCTGTAAAGTGGAAAATTGACGTCCAGCATTCTTTGGACATTTGGAGAGCGTTCGGTTTGAGCCTGGCTTTCAAGGAAAGTGGTGAAAATAATTGTAGATGTTGCTTTTCAAGAATGTTTTGTTATGCAATCCAAATTTGTCTGGAAAAAGTGTACACTCGAACGAACCAAGTTTGAGAGATTGGATGGTGGTGCCACTCCCATCTTTAGAGTTACAGAGCCCTTACTAGGTATTAATATAGTGGGGTTTTCTTCAAATAATAGAGTAGTCTAGTTTACTTGGTTTTTAAAATAGTTCCCACAAAACTTTTCACTACTAACTCTTGTTGGGAAATTTCTCAAATTGAGAAATTCCTACTCAGCCATATATCTGTCGATCAAATGAGGGGATTATAACAAATTGCCCAGAGCAACACAGGTTTGTTTATTCGAATCTCTGCGTAGGCTGGTGCATCGGTCATCATGCTTGTCTGCCGTGTCAGAGTTCACAAGTTAGATTCCCATTGGTGCGCATCCAGTAAACGGAATAGCCAACCGCTCTGGTTAAGTCTGACAGAGTTTGAATCTCATTTTGGAAAATCTTTATCCAATATAAGCATCGAAAAACGTCTCCCTAAATGAAATTGAGTATTAAAAAATAATACATATTCTAAAAAGAGAAACTCATGAGATCACTTAAGAATGCATTTCTGACGCTCCGCAACATTTAATATCTCATGGCAATTCGTATCCGGTGTAGCGTGACGTTTCGAATGCCGGGAAAGTACGAGTACAAATTCTGGACTTTTGTTCGTGTGGCTAAGAAATTTCCTTGCATTGTGTATTATTGCGATCTTTCTTGTACAGTAGCGATCAAAGCAGTTTAGTTCAGTTTTGGTCGTGTAGTGGTACTCGATTGAAACCTCTATAAGATTGGAGTGGCTAGTCATTCATCAAGGACGGTTTGCTCACCATTTTAAGTCTGGAGAATGACTGAATCTACCCATAGAATACAGAAGGTTTAATCGAAAATCTAACCAAATAGTTGGAAATATCTAGAATAAACATTTAGCTTTGCTCATTCGAGGTGCCTTCGCTAAGATCCCGAACAACATCATTATTAGCTAGCCTGGTTGGTGCAGAAACGGGTGGGAGACTTTGGTAAGTTATTTTTTTTCTATGAATGACTAACATTTTGAAAGCAAATTGCGGGTTGGGAATTGATTACTGAGGGCAGAAAAGCTAAATGCCTACAAATCCCCCTACAGAGCAAATGATCCTAAAGACTAACAGGATACAGCAGTCTTTCTCAAACGAGAAGAGTATGAGTTAAATAGGGCGACGGGCATACTGGATAACTGTAAATGAATGAGAGGGGAAAAGAAGAAGAAGTTAGAAGAGGAATTGACAATTGAAGGGGAATGGAAAAGCTACAGTACTGAGCTGATGTAGCCCGTGTTGTGATAAAGAAGGCCTATTGTGGTATGATTAGGAAGCTGACAGATTTTGCGTTCTTTGTTTGATGAGTGACCGATAAAAGAATCATCGACTGACAATTAGCACTCGAAGAGCTGTTGTTTAAAAATTGTTTGCTGTTGTATTTCTTCTTTGATATAATGTCTTTGACAATACGCTTTTAGAAGCAAAACACTTGATTTACACTGCCTGCAAATGTATCCGCAGTTTATTAGTCAAGTAAAAACTTATTAACATAAACGAAAAGAGAGAGTCTTTTTCAAAGTGAGTTCTTGTGTTAATCGTGTTGATTAATCCGGAGTTGTATTTATAGCCCTTCACTTCTCGTTAGTGTTCATCAAAGTTACTTCAACTGAATTAATTAGGACATCGTTAAGCCTAGAGGTGAACATATTAATTCGCTTGGGTAATCTTTTTACTGAGTTTGCTAAGATATTTTTCGTCTCCTACCTAGATTCGTGGCACAAATCTCTCACAAGGTCTTCGCTACGATATTGATCACGAGATACTTAGGAGGAAACAACTTAATCTCCTTCATGGTCGTAGCAAGGAAGAGGTGGAGGAGGAAGAACGTCTAGTAACCGAGCTGGAACGCATCGAAACACGACGACGAGTCCGCGAGAAGAAACAACAAGATCTTCAAAAGATTCTCAATCAAGCAGAACAGCTCGACACTGGCTCCTATGATGAGGCAACTGGACTTGGAGTCACAGGCACTAGACGTGGTACTCAATCAGGAATAAGTAACGTGGGTCAGGTCGAACGTCGTAAATCCACTGTAGAAGGTTTTGGCAATAGGGCTGTGGGGGGTTCTCTTGGTGCTAGTCTTGCCTCCACCGCATCTGCTGTTAATGCTAGTTTGGTAAGTACCTGTGTTACTTATAGGAAATAAGTAGGCGAGTTCCGCCTAGTGCATTTAATATTCCTCTCCCTACCCATTATCAATATGGATGCATTAGGGAGCGGGCAGTAAAAGAGATTGAAAACACCATTGATATCGTTTTATTACTGGCCGTTATTTATCTCTTCCCCATGAGTTACATACGCTCCGAGTTATTTTATGTAGGCTTTGGAATTTATGGTCAATTTCGTTGTTATTTTAGTCTTTCACTGCGAACCTGACTTTCCATGATCTCTCAAAAACCCCCGGTGTGCATTTGAACAGTCAAGGGGTTAGTGACTTGTGCCTTTGATGTTAATGCTTTCATCTTAATTATAAACTATTTCATGGTTCATTGCTTGCAGATGAAACTACCTAGCACGTTGGGTCAGAAACGAATTCGGATCATCGAGAACTTCCTATCGCATTATCAAATGGGTAAGGTCTATTTTATTTCTTTTATTTCTCATGGAAACACAAGACAACTTCTACCAGTCTTAATCACGGAATAACTTCCGAATAAACGCACCAACAGCAAAAAAATCCAAGTTGGTATGAAATGGTGGGGAGGGTATGAGGGAGAAGCGGATAATGAAGGCAGGACATCAAGATTCCTACTTTAATTGATTCCTCATAGTTTAGTGTGCAATGTCCAGATTCAAGAATGCGATTATGTTCATGATATCTAGAGCTTGTTGTTGAGGGGCTGATTTAGTTCCATGGTTGTGTTCGTGTTAATTTGATAATTTTAGTATAATTTTTACTCCCAAGAGCAGGTAAATGAGACGACCAGCGATTTTTTAAAATTTAACTGACCTAAACGCTGTGGAGATTTTTTATACTTTCTACACAGTGGAATTTCAGTCTCCATTTTCAGTTATTTCACTTCATTATGTAATTAAACTAATAAGTGGCGAAATTAAGTTGTTCAACTTTATGTGTAACTTCTTTACCTGCTGGTATTGCAACTTTCAGAAGACTTTTTTTATTACAGAATTGTTTCCCAAAATTTTAAAAACTTTATTTTGCGGTAATATCTTTTCCATTCAGTGTATTTTAGATGCTGGAAATTATTTTTTATGTTTGAATTGGATTGAATTCTTGTTCAGCGTCAAGTTTGTAAGAGGCCATCTTTATAGCTGGTTATCGTTTTGTGAGCTTGTTTGATTTTCATTCTTTGCTCGTCGGTGCGTCGGTGGTGCATTGGTCACTGTTCACGTCTGCCATGTCAGAGGACACGGGTTTGACTCCCATCGGCGCGCATTTGGTGAACGGAATGGCCAACTGCGTTAGTTAAGTCTGGCCAGTGGGGAGGGTGGCAAAATTAGGGTCCCTCATCAGGGGGATCTTTGATATTATTGTTATTCATTGTTATCCTTATCAAGAAAGAGGGTACTGCTAGTTTTTCTCTGAATTGAAGTTGGTTGACAAATCGTAACTAATTTTTGGATTGATAAATCGATTACACCTTCGAAATACAAGGTGGTAAAGTGATTTTCTTGACTGTCCGCAATGATGTCCCTCTTGCTAAGTTTCTGGGTGTAGATTATAGCAAATGTAGTTCCAAAATGATTCGGTCGTAGTCGGTTCAACTTACTGCTTTTATTGTTGATTGTTTACATATTCTTTGCGGATGGATGTTTATAAGAGTAGAAATGTCCTATTTTAACCGAGATTTTTTGGTAACTTAATACTTCGTTAATCGGAGTCGTTAAATATCTTCAGTTGCTCTCTCGTTTCAAGCATATACAGCTCAGCTCATTTGGTACGATACGAAAGTGTGTTCCAGCCCCTTTCCTCTTCTAGCGTCGTATAATTATTTTAAAATAATGTGCCTGTTGTATATTGATAATACTCACTTCGGTTAAGCCATCGATACACATTAAGCAATTCAGATGATTAACCAATGATTATTACTTGAAGAGTATGAGGTTACCCCCCTACCCAAGACGTAGTATAAAAACATCTTCCTTCCGGCGGCGAGTTTGCCAAGTCAGAGGTCACAAGATCGGTGCTCATATAGTGACGTGGATGGGCACCAACTACACTGGTTAATTTTGGATTCGGGTTGTACCACATTTATTTAACGGACATTCCAAAATTTAGAATTCATGATTCGTCACTTAGGATTTTCTGATGGAGGGTTCTGTAACTTTGATTTGATTGATTAATCCTGTCAGAGATTCTCCTCGCCCCGGAATTAACTTTCGTCAGTCTTTACTGTTATTATTTTCATTAAAACCTGAAATTTCAATAGGTTCAGCATTAGATAATCAATCAGGGTCGGGTCTTCTTTGTTGAAATTTGACTGCACCACTTCCCTAGAAAGATAATTCGTAAAAACCTTTACGTGTCAGGGCTTTGCAAGAGCGTAGTGCTAAAATAGGCTTTTCATTATAGTGTTTAAAATCAATGTTCTTCTTGCTAAAGCTGGAAGTATCTAGAAGGGTTAAAGTTGATATTTTCAATTTCTAGATCCTTGTCCTCCAGCGACCAAGGAGATCGTTGAGGCTTACAATCGTTTACGTTCCAATATTCTCTTGCTCTACGATCTACGGGGGGCACAACTCAATTGTGACTACGATTTGCAGTCAGCTAAAGCTCGGTTGGAACACTTTGCTCCTGATAAGGTATGTGAATACTGAAATTGTTTTAAGTAGCTTTTCACTTGGTAATTTCAGTGATCGATATCTTTCAGACATTTGCGCAGTAACCTATTGTTTTGTCTACGTCGACGTTAATTAGAGAAGATAGAGATTAATTCTCACCTTAATTAACAAGAATTAAATTATTTTTAACCCATTTTAAATGCAATATTTTAATTTATTTTTCACTTAATGCATTTCAATCCTGTATCATTTCCGTTTATCAGTCTCCCTATCAGAGATGTCCGTCAGCTGTAAACAATGAACGGTGTCTTAAGATCTATTTGGTTGAAGTGTTTATTTTACCAAAAGAAATCGAGATATAAAATACCCTATTTCCCTAAAATAATATTTCGAAGTTTTATTGGGATAGACTTGAGGGATGAATCCCTATGCTTTTCCAAAAATTTTATCTAGATCATCATTTATCTCTGGGATTTATCTCTCTCTGAAGTGTTTGATCCTGCTGCAACATCAAAACTGTTACCAATCTCACATTGATACTTCATGCTGCGGTGTTTTAAAGTTCCCCATAGAGAATCATCATGTGTCCTCAGGATAGGTCACTTAAGTGGTCATTGGGTGAGCGCTGCTAGGGTTCAGTTTCCCTAATCAGCGATGTTTATACTACTTTTTTTTTCTATGATACTATATAGAGCCCATTTTATAAACACACACATGCTTATCTACTAGTGCGGTTATCTCCTCTTGCACTTTTTCTCTCTATTCCAGTTTCTCTCATTTCTCCCCTGTTCTCTCGTACCCCAACCACTGTTACACCAACAAGCTAGTGACCCTTTGAGTATTCACCTTTCTGATCAACAACAACTTCTACCACTACAGGTTTAAAGATTTGGTAAACAGAGGAATGGATTTAATTTTGGGATAGTATAACTTCTCGATATATTAAGAACTCTGGAAAGAAAATTCGAATTATTATTCAATAATGACAATTTTTCCACACAGATTATATCTCTGTCAAATAATGGCTATTTCCTATAGCGTTTTTGCGAACATACGGGCAGATTATTGTTGTAGCCTTTTATGATCTACACGCCGATATACCAGCCAAGAAGTAGAAAAAACAACAGCTCAAATCGAAGTGTGTACAGCTTATCGTAATTCATGTCAGTTCATTTTAACAATTTAAGGGTTAGTCGTTAATTTCAACAATTGTGAGAAAACATATGATAAAATATTCATTTTGTCAAGGGGAAATATTTAACAATCATTATATTTTTCACCTTAACTTACCGTACTTACCGTAATTCATGTTCCCTTTTACTGTTTTGTAACATTTTCTTTAAAATAATTGGGATATTGATAAATATTAAAGTTCTCGTGGACTCCCTTCTTCCATTTTCAAATGATGCATTTTAAGAGGGAAGGAGGAATGGTACAATATTGTTCTGAGTATGCACCTTTCCCATCCATAACGCACAAGAATGAAACTTTAAGGAATGAGAAAAGTCAACTCTCATTGTTTCTTCTCCTCGTTTCACTAACCATTTTTTACATACTGGAGAGGTGTACATTCAGCAACACAACCTCACAACTATTCCGATACTAGGAGTATTATCTGGATTTTGTCTCTGCAACATTACTGCTCAAAATGTTGCCTCGAAAAAGACGGAACAAGTAATGAATGTTACTATGAATATTTTAAATATAATTATTTCTTCCGAGGCCGATAAAATGGTTGATTCTCTCTTATTTCTAATCCTCTCTGTAATTCTTCACTCTTCTCTCGGCAAATGTTTTATCACGAAGGTCACTTCTTTTAACCGTGTCCATATTTAAAAATTTCTTTACTTCAGAATTCTAAACTGAATGTTACTATGTATAGGGGAGGGAGGGGGAATCACTTAGGTAGATTTCCTTGTAACCGATGAAAGAATCATACTGTCTCTCAATTCCTCAAATTTTGAGGCCTGGGCTAAACTTTAGAACATTTGAACAATATCAAATATAGTCATATTATGGAACTGCTTCAAGAATCCAATTGTAAATTTTTATTCATTCATTTTTGCATTTCCGATGAACTGATAAGACTATTGAAGTGCCACCCATTACATATGCCACGGTCTCTCGAAGTGATAAGCTTTTTATACCCTTCTTAAAGGTAGAATACAAAGTATTCTATGAGAAATGATGTGCGTCTTATGCTAATGATCTATCTGTTGTCAAGTCCAACCCCTTCCTATTTGTATATACAAAGTAAACGTGTTCAATCTGTTTTCCGACTTATTGTTTTGGGCACATTAGAGTTTGTAATTTAGCAACCTGGAGTGGAAACTTCAGCCATTCCAGTCTTTATGGTTAACAGCCTATACTATTAATACCCCATTTAGCAGTAGGAAGCGATGGAAATGTGCCTCGACATCGCCATGCATTCGGTAATTAGAATTTCTTCTCTTTTATAACAGTTCTTCAACTATACAACCATTTTAACAATGCCTGGATACATCCCAGGGTCCTCGTAATTCCCTATTCGATTTGAAATGATGCGTTTGAAAATTTTAAGAAGAAAATTGATTGGGGGTGGTTCTATCTTCCATACCATGTGGCACTAGAATAAAACATCTGGGGGTGAAAAAAATAACTCGTATTGTCTCTTCCCCCTTCTCTCATGTCCCTCTCCTCATCTCCCCGCGGTATTGTTACATACCGCAGGTGTGTATTCAACAAATGCTTTTAAGGTATTGAGTCGCTTATTGATTCCTTGTACTTGATATGGGGTGTATAGAATTTCGCTACTCAAGACGACCCCTATAAACTTATAGCATGCAAAAAACGATTAAGTAATTAATACCCCTTGTAATTCCAAATGTAGTTATCTTCTCTTGGGATTTGAAAAAGTAATCACTTTTATCCCTTCTTCCCTTTCCACATTCTATTCCTACTTTTGATTCCATGTTCTTGTTAAATGTTTTGTTACATTCAAGAAGTGCATTTTAAGTAACTTCATTGGGAGCTACTGTAATGTAATATAAGTGACTGTGCGTAGATAACCGAAGGGAAGAAGGAGGAGGGGGAGAACTATGTTGTTCAAGTGTCAATAGTCTCTTATTCGTGGCTCCTCAATAGTATCCGCCGAACCTTGGACGCTAATTGACTCGTTTTCTGTGCTGAGTACTCATGTAAGGCAGAATTTGACCGGGTAGTTAAATAGCACAGTCGTTCTGATAGCTGGTGAGGTCATAAGTGTAAATAGTTTCGGTTCATCATAGCGGACTTGTATTAATTTTTAACTTTACTTTTGCGTTACTATGATGGAAGCTGAGTATAGCAAACTTCAAAGCGGCTATTTACCCATTCCTTGATGCAAAAAACTCATTATTTTTTCCTATCTCTCTTCTCTCGTGGCGAATGTTTTGTTGCGTTTTGTTGTCCTCAATTGTGTTATCTGAAAATAACCACGAAAGTATGTGTTGACAATAGAGCAGTAACAATTTTTCTACTATGCTTTCGCTTCACCTCTTTTCTTCTTTGACAATCGTTAAAATAGGACACGTCTCTCTGTTAATTAATCTAATCAAGTGGAGAGCAATATCTATTTTGTTATTTTATTCACCAAATTTCTCGCTCTTGCGATTTGATTGTGAATCAGGAACCTGAGTTGAGGCAATCAGTGCTCACTTTGGCAAAACATAATTGGGTTTTTTGGCTGTAGTAGAGTGAATTGGTAGTCGGATGCTCGTAGGAGTCATAAAATGTCGCGATTTCAAATTTGGGCTTCGTAGCTCCATAATCGTAAAAACTTCCGCGGCTTAACTTCTGATCCCAATTTATACCCAATTTAAAATTCCAAGGCCTCTTTGGGATGTCGGTTTACAATAATTATAATAAATAGCTCAGAGGAGAATATCTTTGGCAAATGCTCTTGGCGGAAATGGTAGAAAGTCCTGAAAGGAAGAAAATACTTATTAAATCACGTCTGCCGTATAATTTATGAGCAATTCTTCAATGTTGCAATTCATGTTTGATAGTGTGTTGACAGAGTGAGTTATAGCTTCCTATATTTCATTGGGTAAAATGAGAAGGCGTAGGGAGCAAGAGCGGTGAAATTTCGAGATTTTGATCTCCCAACTTGAGCAGTAATTAGTTCCTCTTTAGAAATATTTCTGTCCTTATTTTGAGATTGAAAATTTTCCGTTTTGGTGTAAAAAGGTCATGAGTAAGATGTTTTATTAATCGATATCCATTGATATTCAAATGACATTTGAAGATTTCAATAAAGATATAGTTGCGATCGGTGTTCTTCTGTTATTAGAATCTTCACACTTAGAAATTTTTTGAAGCATTCGACTCTGTCGGAGCAATTGGGCAGAAATTGAACTTGAAGTCGTTTTTTCAAAAGCCAGAATTTGCTTTTTTCGAATCTTTATAATTCTGTATTTCGCAACATCCGAATTGACTAAGTTCAGAAGAGTCTGCAATGTCTGTAACTATATTTTTGGCAGTCCCATGTATTAATGAGCTTGTTGTATCCTGTCTTAAATTTATAACGCTAGGCGTATATTCTAAAAAATTCTCTTCTGTTATTGAACTCTACATTAAAATTATGGCAAATAGAGCCCGAAAAACACACCCATTTATTAGAAATAGATGTATTTAGTTAAGTTTCTATGATATATTCTCCCACTAGATATCGCTATGCTATAGTACACCCAGACTCGTTGAGAAGAAGACAAAACGAATGTGCAGTTTCTCCAAAGTCCCTCTGTTTACTTTTTAACAAGATTTTACTAGGAAAATAATAATTAATGACTCTTCTTATGAAGAGGGAGATTTGTTTAGAATAACCGTCCAGATATTTGGGCCAGCATGCGATCGCATATTAATTTGACAGAAATTGTTTCCTGTGTATTGCTCATCATTCGAAAATACAGACTGTGGCTTTATTCTGATGGCTTCTTATAAGGTATATTGGAACCAGCAACTCTGGAATGTGGTTTAGCCATCCCAACCTTTGCGGTGTATAGATTAGTATAATGAACATATCAATTAGCAGCTGGAAGACTAATCATGTGTTGCGATAATCACATCTCTAAATTTACGGGGCCACGAGGTGAGATGTAGGTAGTACAAATCAACTAAGCTAGGCTCAGTTCGACCCACTCAACTCGAGCTTGCTGTAAATGGTTCATAAGCATAACCAGACATTGCTTTCTCTATTTCGCTTATCAGATTCCAGCCCGTCTGGCCAATTTGAACTTAAACCCTCCAAGCGGTTCATCCGCCCCCGCTGGAGTCGACGTCTCTGTTTTGGCCGCCCTCAAAGCTGCGGATTCAAAGCGTCCAGCCGCCCCAAAACACGCCTTCGGTCACGCTGGTTCCATCTCCGCCGCTTTCGGTACAGCTGGTGTCTCCAGTATCCAACACCACCAAGTGTTGTCGGTATCACCTGTTGGCGCTTCAGCATCCCCCCAAATTCTTACTGGTGCGTCTGCATCGCCAAACTCTTCTCTAGGAACAGGGGAAACGGCATCTCCCCTTGGAGCCCAGTCGGTTGGATCTTCGTCAGGAATAACCCCTGGACCAAGTAGTACTCAAAGGAGAAAGCGAGCCGCGGCTGCTGAACAGGGACGCGTTATGAAGAAACTCAAAACAAGGGGACATCTTTTCGAATAGACCTTTAGTCATTTATATGTATTGTTCCATTTTATTATGAAATATCATGTATATTAATGTTCACTTATTGCCTTTTTTCCTCTGATATGGAGGCTGTCGGGTGAAATTGTTGGGAGAAGGCTGCAGAGTAACGGGCCAACAGTGGAGAAGAGGGATAATCTGCTAAATTTCATCTCAAACAGAATAGTCAAAAGGGAATTTACCTTGAGAGGCAAAGAGGGTAAATGGGAAAGGTGTAAGGCAGAATGCAGGACACGACTTATGTGAATAAAGTTGGTTACAAAATCATATGAAAACATGTCGCTCGAATTTTCAGTGTGGTGATGATAAAATGAAATTGAGCGCTGAAAAACTGACGATTTCAGAGTTCAGATGCTGTTCTAAAATTGACTTCTAGTAGAAGCGAAGTGTATAATCATGGCTTAGATTCCACAAGGGTACCTGGATGCTTTATCCGATGAGGTTTTAAATCACCGATTATACTAACTACGGACAGCCGTTTGATCAAAGACTTCACTGTTAAATTGTTCCTACCCTAACAAAAATATTAGCTCAGATGGATGTATATTGGAAAATTCTGAGTGAATGACAAGAGAGGGTGAAGAGAGTGGGAAGGAGGAGTTGGGAGGATAGGGGAGGTGTCAGTGTAGATCAACGACAATTCAGATTGAGTAGAACAAGCGAAATGACGTAGGATGAGGCAGTTGGCCGATTTCGCGTCCTCTATTCATTGACAGTTAGAATAAAGGTATGAGTAAGTAGTCGTTCTACATGGAAATGTAGCCTGAGCAGGTACTAAAAGATATCAGTGAGTGAGTCAAATTTTCAGTTTACCAGTTACATGGTTGTTGTCTCCACTCTGCTCATCCTTAATGGAAATAGTCTGACATTGTCTTGTGGCTCAAGTGGCCAAGACATTGTTGATAGTCTCATCTACCTTCTCTTGGCCCTAACAAGACACAAATGAATTGAAGTGGCATGATTATCCATTCAGTTAAATCACCCAGTTGGTCATCAAGCTCTGACTATCGTGGATATTATCTAATCCGTGAGTCTGGTAGCTAAATCATGAAATATGAATACAGGTACTTTAAAAAGTGAATTTCACTCGATAAGAGAATAAGGCCGACCCGATATTTCCGCTCTTCACAATGTCCTGACTTCATTAACTGCTTTCCCTTAATCCCAATTATCCGTTTTTTACCTTGTTGGATTCTTCTGCTGCTTTCCTCATTCAAACGCTATCTCATGATTAAATCTGTATTTTTTACGCTGTCATGAACAATAACAAAACAGAGAAAGTTAAATGTCTAATTGAGAGAATTTTAAACACTCCCGTTATGATCTGCTCCTCTTGGTGGTTAAATCGCCTCTTAGATTACCCCAAGCTATTGCACTAGCTACAGATGCTATCCAGCAAAGCCAAAATACAAACTGAGCAAGCTCACAGTATTAAAACAAGAAGCGTTCGTATCGATTGCTAGAATCTATTTGTGCTCGCTTTGATCAAATCATTTAAAAATTTCGTTTAAATCAAGGGGAATTAAAAGAAGCTAATTTTAAAGGCGGAAAACATTTCAAAAATATTCATACAAATGGGGCATAAAGATAATACACAATTGTAATCTGCTCTACCCGCATGACCATTCACTTCAGAATCCTATCAGATGCTAATGTAATCGCTAATAATCAAATATTCCTCAATGTATTTTAAAACAAATCTAGGGCCCATCTTTAAAATAAGTAGGTCGTAGTTATTATCTCTGTAAGCATGGCCAGTTTACCAATCTAGAACTCAGGGATACTGAAGTAAGACCTTGAAGTTTGAACGTTGGGACCGTCGTAGCCTGCTGTCTGACCTTGCTATCAAGGTTCGCCATAGTTACTCAGATTTCAGAGAGAGAGAGAGAGAGAGAGATTTGACTAGAATAGATTAATCTAATAACCAGACCAGACCAGAGACTTTATTGATAAAATTAATAATCTATTTATACAGAAAGGATTGGGTTTGGTCGAATTGTGATCGGTTGGGGAAGACTAAACTAATCATTTGAATCCACTACCCGATTGTGGCAGAATATGACTGATCAAATAACAGACCAATTGATGAATGGCAATTGATTATGTCATAGTTACGATGTAGCAGTGGTAAATTAATGAGGTGACATTGATATTTCACTTCCGGTGAATCGCAAAGCATTCTTCCCCCTTCTCGTCAGGGACAATATGCCACAATGTAATGACCTGAATTTATTGAGCAGAATTAAAAAATCTGATGGAAAACTGACTTTTATCCACTGCGCTTTCTCAATCCCTCCTCATCCTTCCATCGGAGTATTGTAGTGTTTTCCATATTTAGATGCTCCCCATGGTTAAAAATCTCAGAAGTTTCGCATTGTCTTGGATATATAAATGGATGCTTTCATCTAAATTTTGAAAATCGGCCAAGGTTATTCTCATTATAACTTCCAACTAGTTTTTACTCGCTCCGTGCAAAAGGAACATTTTGATATATACATATAAGGCTGAAATAAAATGCTCTTTCCAAATTTTGCGTATGCTATACCTCATAGGCAATCCAGCCCGTCAAGCTCGATAATCTGGACATTTTTACGTGGAAAAATGTTGAGTTAACGTTGTGAATACGAATTGATATCTTCGGTGGAGAACCTCCAAAAGGGAAAAGATTCCTCCATTACCACTGTCGAAATGCAGTTACTGTACTGCTTCTGAAGTTATTTAATAATTTTGTTTTCTCATCAAATTTTTATGTATGTGAATGTAACTGTATATCCGCCACCATGCTATCAAATTTCGGAAAAATAGGCAATAATTTTTTACTGCTATTTAGCTCCAGCTTCATTTCACTCAGACCTAACAAAATTTATTGTGAGAAGAGTGAACGGCGCTTTATCTCAAGGACTATTTATAGGCATAAAATTGTCCACAAATAACTGACATTTAAAGGTCGATCCAGGTGGGACGGATGACAGTTTTGTCCGTATTGACTGTCAAACTGTCAAGAGCAGTGCATCCACATATTGAGGAGAATAAGAAGCGACTCAACGGCCATCTGTTGGATCTGAAATACTTGTAATCAGACTAAGCATTGGCTGTACTGCCCTCGAGCATTTGTAGAATGAGCCTGTGAGCATAGAGTAATGAAAAATTTATTTATTAAACATCTTAGAGACATGAGAAGTTAGAATGAAGTCAAAAAGGTCTACTAGAGTGCGGAAATGGAAGGTAGATCAAAAAACTTTGAGGGCACAAGTGCTTCCGTACTAACCAGCAAGTTTACTTATTTAACCAGTTTCCAATTTCTCAAAAATAACGTGCTTGGTGGCTTGCATCATATTTGTTAGTATTTCATCATTTTTCTCGACATGGCTCTCCACGTTTACATTAGTCTGTTGGTTTGTCTGATTTCCAAGTATTGAGAAAGTCATCGGGATAAATGTGTAAGAGATCGGCTTGATGAGCCAGAACGGTGTATGCTTATGATCTAAGAATGACAGGATTATTTCTTCATATGTATCATGGGGTATTGGTCACCGTGCACCTGTTAGAAGTCGCGGATTCGACTTCCATCGACACACACGCAGTAGGTGGAATGGTCAAACACACAGGTTAAGTCCGACTAACACTGAGAGTGTCAGAATTCGAATCTTCCACCAGGGAGGCCCCAAGATGCTACATTGGGAAAACGCTTTCCTAAATGGGCTTAGAACTTAATAAATAAACCAACTAATCATGTTCTTCCATTCGGTCTTGGTGTGGAAGAAGACCTAACCAATATTTGGGGTTCTGTAGACATTATGGATCAGACCGAACAAGCAACCAATGACATACTATCGACAGTACAACTCTACTTTACTGGTGGTATTTTCTCTATCACAGTGTTTAAATTCCATTTCACTGTGAACTTTGCTCTATTAAAATCATAATCTACTCTGGTCGCTTACATTTCTTTCTCTTTTCACACCTGAGTCTAATACCGTTAGGGTCGTTTGATCAAAACGATTAGTTACAGTTGCAGAGTGAGTTGAAAGAAATGAGTGACATTTGAGTCCCTTTGAAAGCGTGTTATAATCGATGAAGTCTTAGGCTTTAATAACTGCATTGTAGACAACTAAATTTAATGAGACTTTTCCAAGAGTGAAAGTTCACCTTCAATAGAATTTTCCTCGTCACATCTTTCGTAATTCAATACTTAGTCGTTCGACTGTGGAAGATTAGAGCACTAGATAGATGAGACAATTAGCTTGTAGAAATTGAACCAAAGTAACAATTTTAATTAATTCCAATCAACGGGTAAGTTTCTCATCAGGTGAAAAGGATCCGATTTAAGATCGAAGTTGGAGAGGAAGAAGTCGAACTTTTAATACATAATATTTACTGTAAAAAAAGGGAAAGTTAATTTTGAAGATTTCTGCATTGAAAGCCTACATTTGCATATTGCTTATGATGAAACTGGCCCTTCTCCGCCCTAAATGCCTTCAACGTTTTCAAGAGCGAATATTTAGATTCGTTTGCACATTTGTAACTCTCCAGTTTTGTTCAAACCAATTCATATTCGTCTGATAGTTGAAGAAAGTACAAATCTTGAGTGTTTTTTACCCTCCTCTTTATTCAATAATTGTAGTACTTAAACCTACACACCTTTGTGTTCAAATTGTATTGTAATACGAGTACTAACTGATCATTTTTGTTAAACAAATGGATTTGGTAATAAATCGAGAATTAGTCGAGGTATTATAATTGGGTTTAGACATCACTCCCCATTTTTACTAAATTATTGAACCCATTTACCACTCAAATATTTATTTCAGGACCTTTGTTTATTTGACCTCCCACACAAGGCAGTGGGTAGCGGTGGGACAGAAACGGAAATAAACACGGAGAGTTGCTGTGTTCTGTCCCATCAGCGTATCTAGATACAATTTCCTGTTTATTCCAGGAAGAAGGGGTCTTTGAAACATGAATTCAACAGAATAACATTATAATGAAAGTGAAAGAATTGTGCTTATTTATCATGATACAGATAAATTTGAAAAGAATTTAAAATAATAAACAAGATTCTCGTTTACTGCTTCCGAAAGAAAGGCGGAGCAATACTTTTCCGTGCGCCGAAGTGCAATATTGATTCCACGTCATCGCCGCTCCATTTTCACGTCATAACCACGGGATGTTACGGAATGATGCGGTCAACTGCCATTCATTGATAGATCAGTTGCCTGACTAATCATATCCCGCCATATCGATTAATAAAGTCCAATGATTGGTACAAACTTCTCCGTAAAAGCTCTCTCGGGACAACCCCAATACCAAGGATAAAAATAGATTATGAATTACATCAATAGACGTCTGATTGCTAGACTGGTCTTGCTTTGGTTAAATCTCTCTCTGGGGTCTATGTAATTGCATTTGTACCGGATAACACGGGGGTTGGCCTCATGTCGCGACGATTTAGCGCCAAGTTGTAACCACGTCACAATGTACTTGATGCAGCCATTTGTATCGACATTATGAACAAAATCGGAACATAAATGAATGAAGAGAAAAAAATTTGAGATAGTAAGAAAACAGAACATGGGTGAAGTTCTAAGTTGGAGAATAAACACATAAGAATTTCCAAACCTGTTAAAGGAGCAGCTCCTCAAGCACATTAAGCTGTTGACAATATCTAACTTGAGCAGAGAAAAGGTATCAAAGAGAAAATTGCTTCGTACCATCTCTCTTGAAGACCGGAATTAACCAATGCGGTAGACAATTCCCATCTGGCCTCTGTCCTGATGGGCTTGCAAGTTAGTTTTTAGTCCACATCAAGCTAGTCCACATGATCAAGAAATGATTTGTTACTGTTCATGTTACAAATGCGATTTGGACATGAAGATGCATAGCTTTAAATATTACACTTACTAAATAGAGAAAAAGGTAAAATATATCATTTTTGAAAAGTACTCCAATTTGCACCTTTGTTCTTAATATCTTCAGAATATGTGATAAGTCAATTTCTATTGGAGAATTATTGTCATGACAATTACAGACAATTGCACTAATTTTCATGATCCAGAATTTGATTTCTCTTGTAGCTTCATGGTCAAATATTTCACTATCCACCTCTAAGTTGTCTGATGCCAGAAGCAAATTAACAAATTAAAATTCGTGAGTTTAAAGAATGAGTGATCGCACCACTCCTATCTTCTTATTCGTGGAGGGTTTAGCCGGCGTAAGCCAATATTTACAAACCAGAGAAAAATTTTTGACTTATCAGAGGTCACTGGGTCATGTTCCCTCAATGTGAGTATAGATAGCTGGCAGTATGTATTCTTTCCAACACTAATTTGGACAAAGATGAAACGCTCTGAATTCTCTGATTAGAAAACTGCATTCAACATCCCTTTGCTGACCAAACTTAGCCATTCGTGCCGTATACTTTAAGTGTGCTGATGAGTACCCAACTCAGCCATGTACATTGATCACGTTGCTATGCGTAATTTGCTTATTATTAGTGATCTCCTAACAGCAACCACATTTTCGTGCTTCTGGTGGTAATATATCATAGAGAGCTGAGTAAAATGCGGAATATTAAGAAAAAAATGTTGCAAATTTGAGTAAAATTTATGTAAGACCCCAACCTGATTTCCCCACCAACATCTTAGAGTAAAGAAATGACAATGAATATTTTTAATTTTGATATTAAAAGACAGGCATTAAGGTAATAATATTATAATGAAAGGTATTTTATGAATCATTTTCATTTCTGAAATAAATGCTTTCTTTTAATAAGGTGAAACTGAAAACTGAAAGGAGATAACGTGACATTTCACTTTGTACGGCAACTAATAAAAGCATTATTACAAGTTTAAAACCGTCTAATAAGAAGGATGTCTTGCCGCGGGGATTATTCGCGATCAATTTTATCCAGGTGCAGAAGTTTGATCTGAATTTTGAGTTTGGAGTTTATGCAACCTATTTCATCCAATTGCTAGATGCATTTAGCGTAACTTTTACAATACAAAGAAGACAGTTTATTTTCGTTTTATTAATACGTGGTCATGGAGTTCTAGACTACATGAAAGAAAAACGAATTAATGAAAAGAGAAAGTTCATTAGGAGATGACGAAGGCGACATCTTTATCACTCCTATGCTGTGGTTGATTCCAAAGCATTGTTTAGGAGAAAAGTACATAATTGAGAAGTGAAATAAATGGCAGTATAGAAAACCAAGACTGGCAGAATCTTGGGTTCCCGGAAGTCAAAAGAAGTTTTTGAAAGTGAATTTATTCATAAAGAATTTGTCATGTCGTGGCCGTCTGGTTAGCCTATAATTGGAACGTGATTGTCTCCATATTGAGATATTCAACAGCCAATAATCCAAGACAGTAGGGTGGAAATTTTGAGTTTGAAGTTCTCAGCCAAAACTATTTCATTTTTACCTTTTATAATAAGATCCTAGGCCATATATGAAAACATTTTCCCACACTCAACTTGAGTAGGGGTGGCATCACGAGGCCTCGTAAGGTGAAACCTGACTTCTGCAACCCTCTATATCAGCGAGACTTAGCCATACGGCAGGCCATTTCACTCACTTGGTGTGTGCCGATGGGGATTGTACCCGTGACCCCTGACATGAAAGACGTATATTTGTGCCACCAACGCACTATTTGACATTTTTGTCAAATTTCATTTTTTGTTTTATTATTTTCGGAGATGTTTTGATTTTAATGAGTTGTAATTAAAGTTATATTAGGAGAAAAATTGCTTTGAAACAAATCAGTCATAGCTTCTTGGCTATCACCGAGGCTCCAAAATTGGGTCCTAATCGAATAGAACACCATTGAAGTATGAGTTATTAGGGACTTTAAGAAAAATAGGACGCAAATCAAAATTCAAACCGTATCAATACCAATATCTCGATATCTCGGTGCGAAGTAACTGAAGTTGGTTAACAGGAAGTTCAACAAATGAAAAAAGGAAGGCGATCAAAAGATGCTGAGAACAGCGTCAAGATATCAAAGAGCCTTCCTTCATTTAGTCTTTGTGATCGAGTTTTGCAATATTTTACTACATGAGTAGCCCACATTCCAGAGTTCAATTTTCGTGATTCGTCTCCTGGATTGCAGCAAATGCCTGTCTACACTGCTCACTGCGTATCAGCCGGTATTACTTAATCAAGGAGGGGTCGGTCTTGCCATACTCCCTTCATTTTTCTCCAGTGGTTGAAAAGGCAAATGATCTTATAAGCTATTCCACAGTTTACAAGTTTAACATCGCAGAGATGAGGTGGAGGAAAATGTTGAATGATGTAACTGAAATCTAATTTAATTTAAGCGATTGAACTGATTTTATAAATATCCACCTTATGGAAATATTTCGCAAGTGAAGAGGAAGCAGTTTGGTATCAATAAAGTTCCCAAATTCAAATATTCTAATTTCTTTCATTAAGTGAGCATAGAATTAAAAAAAGAACCCACAACATTGCAAATCCGCAATTTCATAAATATTTCAGAGAAGAGGGCAATTTTTGAGGAGAAATGTGCAGTTTAGCCGCGTTTGAAAATCTGCAAATTGCAGAAATGTTGACAAAATGTCGAAACTCCTCAAAATTCAATTCAAGTAGAGTTAGAAAGGTTGAAGACTAGAAGAAATTTATACAAACAGGCATTAACGAGCAAAGTGAACGCAATTTTCTCAGTCGGAAGAAATGATCTGCTGAAGTGATAACCACTTTTGTATTGAATGATAATTTTTCATCATTATCCCCATGACAGTGCAGCAAAAGATCACCAAGAACATCTAGAAATAGGTAAATATGGATGAAAAGGCGAATAGAGTATAGCTACATAATAAAGTCAGGTTATAAAAAATTTTATTTCATTTAAATTCTAAGGTTATCGATTCGCATAACGATTGTAATATCCAAATATTCCAAAGTTCAAGTTCGTGGGTGAGTTCATGGCCGCAATCTTCAGAGCTTGTTAATCAGGTGGTATAACTCAATGTTTGGTCATGCCACATTGGTCCACTTTTATCTTCTTAAAGCCATGAACAGGTAGATGAGATAAGTGAAGGCATTTTAAATTAGCAGAGCTCACTATAATTGGCGCAACATGAGATTTAGTTATAAAGGTGATAATTCGTAACTCAGATCGATTCTAAGATCGAAAGCACAAAACGCTTACTGAACCAGTCCCATTTCCTAAAAGTAGGTATCTCTAAATTGGTACACACGAAAAGTTGGTTAAGCCACCTTCAGGGCGATGCTAAACTGGTGTTCGGAGGGATAGAAGTCGAAATTCGAATGGGCATGGCTGAGTATCAACCACGGTTGAAAGATTGTACAACGGAGAAATTATACGCGTGCATTCTCTGTGCTATCGACAATTTGCAAATGGAAATGAGATCAGAAGTCATCTATGAAGCGATCACCGCAAACCCAAAGATGTCCTACCAACAGATTGGCTCTTTTGTCCAGAAGATGGGTACTTTAAGAATTATATAAGAAATGAATGGTTGCGTAATCACATGAAAGCAATTCATCCACATTTTCTGTATTAAAAAAATGATAACCAAATAAAACAATTATCCCGAAGGAACTCCAATTTGTAAAAAACAGTCGACCCGTTGATTCTGGAAATCAATGAAGTAGTGTTCTCCTGATTCACTGGACCTCGCTTCCTCTACTCTAAATGCTCCCTCTTAAGATTGAACATCCTGCCTCCTTAAAAATTTTCAATTCCTGTGAGTAGTTGTAGTGTTTTTAGCTCTGCCATGGAAAATAGATAAAAAATACTATATTAAATACATTAAACAATGCAATGAAATTGCTGTTAAAACATTTTGTTTGTATTTTGTCTAGCTGTTTTCCGGCGCATTAATATACCTTTGAAGGATTACCGAAATTTGCAATCTTTTCTCTTAGCAGTATTAATTTAATTAGTTTTGACGAAAAAAAATCATGTTTACATTTTTGGGTTTACTTGGACTGTTTTTAAACGTTTCAGTTTGAGATCCTTATCAGAGATTTGTTCTCGCCTTTCCCCTGATAGCTCAGTTCTAGACTGTAAGGTCTAGCATCACGCCGATTCCCGGACTGATGGTGAAGACCCTTGATTCCCATGCTCTCACTGTATCTTTTCACCTCTTCCTTTGCCCTGTTTTTTGTTTCAGTTGATCGATTTGGATGGTCTGAAAATTCTCTACCTCCCTGAATTTATGTTGAAGAAATAAGGGCCCACAGCGAATGCAACTCTTTCACGTCATTACTTTGCAAAATAGAGACCTTACTCTTTCTCAAATGGAGCAGCAATGTAATGTAATTATGTAATTTGTTTTTCTAATTCGACTGGTATTGTTTTGAAATAAATTTCAGTCTAATTTTGACTTAGTGAAAGTAATTTGGAAAGTAATTAGAGGGAATATTCCGATGAAAAAAGGATATTCATGAACCTTCCATGTTAATGGGGGAATGCTTTAGGAGACACGGACAGATTAGTACAAAAGCGTCTGCCTACTAAATGAAAACTACTTATCTGGCTTGGGAAATTATGCCCTTTTATCCATTCAAGACTCCGTGTCCAGACGTGGACGGCAGAATCTGACAATCGGTTCGGGAATGCACTTGGTGAATTAAATCTCAGACGAAGTCCGTATCTTGATGTACTGAGATATGGAATAATTGTTAATTGTTTCAGTAAATGGAATAGATATAAATAATAATTCCCAAGCCTTTTTGTTACAGTATTTTCTGACACCTATTTTGAGTTGAGAGCAGCATCATGAAGTCTCCCTTATGAGAGACTCAAAATCTGCCCCTCCCTATTTTGGTCGGGCTTAACCAGTGTGGTTGGCTGTCCCACTTTTTAGATATGCATCGGTGGACATCAAATACGTGACCTCTACGGAAGCAGATGGTGGCCAAGGCACTCCCGGCGCAAGTGGACATAAATGAATTTTTATACACCGGTTCCAAAACCGATTAGCACTCAGATACATAACCATTTCTTCAAATAAGTCCCAGTGATGAACACAGAGACGCATTACTTTTTTGTAAAATTGAGTATAAAAGATTAAAATTCGCCTTCTGGAATACTTTTAGGGAAATTAACCATCACGTGCTACTGCCTTTCGTGATCAGTAGTCTAAAATTTCTTAAAAAAACATGCATGCAAAGCAGAAAGTGTATTTACAATATGATAATACAAAAATTTACGAAATTTAATAAAATTTTCTAATAAAAGTCTACCCGCTTCACGACCAAATGTGAAATCTGTGAATGCGGTTTCCACTGGATCTACATTAAAATTGTATTTTGTAAATTTAATATTGTTGTTTGAGCTAACACCGACTAATTTTTTACCTGTCACAAAATTTTTATAGACAAAACCAATTAAACCGGTCTCTCGTGTCTCGGTGTATTTTTAATTAAGTTGCATTGAATTTAGTTGAACGAATGGAGTGAGCTCGCAGAACGTACAATTTGTCGGCTAGTTAAGGAAATTGCAGCAAAATTAACATTAATTAATTAATTAATTCACATAAATATACTTAAAAATTAAACTTTAACGGCTAAATTTTCCTGCAAAATGAAAGCTGTGAAATTACATTTTTTTTCATAGACATTCCAGAAACTTTAACTTCCTACTTCTTGAAGTGACATAGCTTCCTTCTTAATCGGAGATATTCGAGCTTTTAATTTACAATCTTCACTACACTTTAGTAAATTCCACTGCAAGTATAACTCTATTTTCAACTAGAATCACTTCATTGTGACATGTGGACCTTTGTTGTTTATTCCTTAATCAAAATTGATCAACATGAGGGTTTATTCAAGTTGAAAAAAGAAGCATCAGAAATATGATTTGGACAAGGGAAAGGACGAGAAGACTCAAAGATCCTGGTCTTGAAACCGAAATTTCTTCCTGATCCCAGTCAAGATTGGGAGTTTTCGTCCCTAAAAGCTGCATATTTTAAAATGTCCTCAGAGCCTTTGGTGGTTGAACAATTTTCAAGGTAAACGGGTGGAGACGTTGGTTTTCAGGAGGGAGGATCTACATTCATTTGTGTTTTTATTAGTTCGCAGTTCATATTTATCAGATGACAGAGGGAATGGACCGTATTTAATAATATTGGGTGGTGTCACTTCTACCTCTAGGAATTAGAGAACGGTATTTTTATATTTCTCTATTTTGTAATTTTTTCTAAAGACCAGACTTTCAGGATGATACTAGTTCAATGGAATCTGACAGTCAATGATCATATTCAAAGCACGAAAAATATTTTTTTCTGAAATGGTGAACACATCGCCGCCATTATTGGCTAACTAGATAGCCAATCATTTGTCACATATCTAATGTCTTATGGAAGTGTTAAGAAGCCTAACAGAATATTTGTGTTGCACTCGAGAGATAGTCGCAATCTTCATCATCGGATGTCAACAACGCACTCCTGATATGTACGAGCACCGGTGATAAGCCCAACTCTGAAAGTATTGGCTTACTGGGCAGCCACTCCTCTTTCTATTATAGAATTCCACTAAGCATATTGTTTTCTTTTTAAAAGAGCAACTCTGTGACCCAAACTTCATTTTTCTTCTTCGTCCTGGATTTTGAGCAGTTGCTACTTTATAATATGGCAACCAGAGTGCTATAAAAAATAATGAAATGAATATTAAAAATTGTCATTACTTTTGCTCTCTAACAAATAAAAGGTTTATTAATAGTTAGTGGAGCGAAAATAGACGATGAGCCGAATTTTTTGGAGTTTATATCTGCATCTTGAAGCTCATTAGCTGACGTATTTGCTGGAACAACTGAGAGTTGTGAATCTACACAGTTTATCTATTTTCCTTTCTCAAATCTTTCCCTTTATAAATGCTCCCTTTAGTTTATTTGAAATATTGTTGAAGGAAATAAGTAATCGATATTTATATGATACTTTAGTAACCATGGGGACCACATTATCGATTTAGAGGGCATTGACAGTTTATTTATCGTCTCACTTAAATTGTCATAAATCATGACTCAGCTACAAATGAGCTATTGAGAGATTGAGCACTTTAGTATCCAAATTTTTTACGTATTAAACTCTGAGAAGATGCACTTTTTTACGATTTCGATTGACACAGAAGATAATCATTCAATTAAAGTATGGATAACAAAGAAAAAATTTGTTCGAAATTGGTTGATAGAAAGCCCGATAAGTGATAAAGAAGAAGGGATATCAAAAGGTACTGGGGGCAATATCAAGATAACGAGCAATCCTACGTCATTTGATTCTCGGATTGGAGTGTACAATATTTACTGAATGGGCGTTTCATGTTTAAAAATTCAAATTTCAGATTGCAGAAGCTGCTTGTCTACGATATCCAGTACTTATTGACCGCTTTTTGATCAAGAAGGATCGGTCTTCAATTAATTTTTCTCCCAACGATTGATAAAGCAAGATGATTTTACATGATATTCGGCGGCTTACGGTCTTAACATTGCAGAGCCCTGAATACCGTGTTCATGACTATAAGAAAACTATCACATAGCTCCTATCTAATAAACTGAGTTACCTGAGAGAAAAAAATGCAGAAAAGGTGAAGGTTTAGGTTTCGTAAAACAAGATGAGGTCATTAATTCAACAAAGCATACGACCTGGTTATTTAGAAAGTAGTTTTTCATGCCTCCAAGAATCTAGTAATGCGGTAGCTGTCCATTTGCGCAAACTTCAAAGGAAAAAGTATTCTGCTTTAAAAGAGATGGCTAATTTTATTCGCTCACTTCAGATTATTTTATGCAATGGGAACGTCAAATTTCAATAACTAATCGTATTAAAAATTATTAAAATGTAAGATGGGGATTAATCAAATCGCCATGACCAGTCATTCGACTTAATCAAATAGTTTCGACTGTCACGGCTGGGAACTCATCAAGAAGCTCTGGGAATAATTCATGAAAATTGACTTATGAAACATATTGATATGATATTCCTTATGAGAAGTCAGCCAATTCAATATTTATAGAGTTCAAACGAGATGGACCTCTTGGCATGCCGACATAATAGATTACTCCTTTCGCTCTCCGATTCCATTTCATACCTTTCTGAAAGGTTTTTATTTTAAATATAATTAAATGATTAAATTAGTAAAAGCAACGTTGGTTTTGTTTTAACTTATCTGCATCCAAAATAGCTTCAAATCCCAGAACTGGATAGTAAAATAATTTGTAAGTATTCGAATCCTTCTCCGGAGTTTTGCGATTCAAGGGGAAAGGAGATAAAAGGCGTCGGGATTGATTTCCGTTTGGGGATGTTTAGAAAGAAGCTTTCACTTTCAGATACCACCATCCTGTCATGTCGAGCTGTAATGGTGTCTTAGCTGTAAATTGTTCTGAGGCATTTGTCTCATGACGAATTTCGAAGAACTGCGGCCATATATGGATGGATGTGGCGTTGCTCGAGGAATAAAGTGTAAAAAATAACGTACCTCTTCCTCTGTTCCCTTTCCTTGTGACACGGAAGATGCCTTCTTACCTTGACAACAAGTTGCTTTTTCCGACCATTAAGTTTTGCTGAAAGGTAAAGATAGGGGTAATTAAGACCATGACAAAAGTCGAGTCGAGTCGAGTAAAAGAGAACTGGACGACCTTTCTGGGCACAATCACTTTTGGTATGCAATAATCAACGAATAACTGGTGGGGAATTTTGATAATGGTAGTATGTGACGGCAGATAAGATGGCAATTTGTGATAGTGAAAGTAACCTTAGGCTATCTTGTATATGATTTCATCAGGATAGGAGGGGAGATTCTTAGGATAGGTCTAGCAAGGTAAGGATTGATGTGAGATCAAGTTGTTTTAGTTGTAGAGCACATAACTGAATCCCGATGATAATAACTCGGGATCGTTTTTTAGCCTTGCCCACACTTGATACTATTCCATTTGACCGAGAAGTAGATTTAGCAAGAATGGTTTCCTCGTGTTCCTTGCATTTATTACCCACCAGTGCTGAACACTTGGGACGGCAAACGAGCTTCGGCTTAGCTTGAATGCGGTTACACTAACCAAGACATCTTGGAGACCTGAGCGTGATCAGTTCTGAGTGAGGTAGTAATAAAACTACCTTCAAAGTGTTCCTCTAGGCGGCATATTTTGTTCACATTTGACTTGGAAAAAGTATATCATTTCTAAAAGCATGGTAATCAACTGGTCTGAATTTTGAAACCAGGATTGCTATAGGTATCATTAATAAAATAGCGAGAATATTTAAATGATATTCTTAAAATGCGCTAATAACTAAGTATAAAATAATACGTTTCAAAGATTTAAATTAAAACAAAAGTACAAAAAATTGAATTTATTTGTAAAACAGTTTTTTCTTTCAATCAAATACAATTTATCTTCTGTTTCCCGTGAGTTGAAATAAAAGAAAATACAAAAGCATTGATGCGAAGCATTATTAAATGTAACATTTACTGGAGAAGAAACTATATTCTTTCGGTGCGCAGAAAGGAGCCTTAACTTACATACATATTTCCTCTCTTTTTTGTTCACTTTTGCCAAATGATCGATCTTCTCCCACCGGAAGCTTTTTCAAATTCTGCTGCGCAATTTTTAGAAGCTTTCTGCTATTTGAGGCTCCGTAAAAGAGGAGAAAAGATTACATTTTTGATGCGGCAAAATATTCGTCAAATAGATGTTATTTTCTCTCGATTGCCGGGAAAATATCTCTAGAGAATCCAATATGATTCTTGTTAGATACAAGTAAATGAATATTTGTTTTAACTTACTGAGTTAGTTAATTAATTAGGTCTAGGTTAATGTTTACAAATCGTACTCCACCCAATGCTCACACCCCTTACACTTCCTCTTTTTGCTCAGTAAAGCCCTCCAATTCGAGCACTTGTTGTGTGGTGAGGTTAGAAAGATATTAGGAGAGCGATGACTCAACTAGACTCTTGAAGCCTCTTAGATAACTAAACTATCCCCCATCCCATCTCCTTCATTTACACAAGCTGGTGTGATGTATGCACCATCTTATTCAAGATGTTTCATCTCGTTGCCTTCGGACACAACTACTATTACATCATGGTGTCCCTTACGTTTGATCTGTGAATGTGCACTGATGATTATCGGACTCGTGACTTTGCAGACACGCACGTGGTTGCTCCGCTACGCCATTAAATTATTCCATTCTTCGTCTTGTTGAGTTGTAATCATTTACTTCATTCTTCGAAGTATATGGATGAAATTGAGAAGAGTTGGAAATGAAAATTGAATTCCATATAATATTTGGCATGAATGGAGAAAAATTGAAGTAGTTTCACCAACCAGTGCACCTACTGCGAAGATGACTTGGATAACTTCAGTTGAATTTGGACAATAGGTCTGCAAGAAAGTGGGATATACAAAGTGGGAAAGTCTGTTGAAATGGGAAAAATCACTCTTAACACACACATTGTATCACTTCCTGAACGATGGTGACACGGCGGTATGAAAAAATGAGAGGCAGAACAAGCTGTGCGTTTTATTGCAAGCGGGCGAAGAGGCATGTCCATAGATTTTATCTCCGAAACCCTATAAATCAGTGAACGGCAACATCACAACACGCTATCGATGCTGTCTGAACTGAAGAATTTCTGCAAGTACACACTCACGGCTATGAGAATCAGTGGAAGTAATAACCTGTTAATAAACATTGAACGCCGAGTACAAGAATTTTTCAATTACCCAAGGACAAATCAAGAAAGTTAACTAACGGAGGCGGCAATGTACAATGCGAATACAAAATTCAGAAAAGTAAACCCCTATCGATACACTAATTTTGCTCTCTGTCTTTAATCTACCTCCTTTCCTTCCCTCCTTACTGTAATTTAACTGCTACCTAAGTTTAAGTGCTTCTCCATGTTGAAAAACCGAAAAGTTTTTGTTTTCCTAGGGAATACAACAATGTAACAAATAAAAAAGCTCCAAATGGCATAAAATCTCATCTCGGGTAGTTTAGTAATTTGCTCCAATTTGCTCAAAGTCAGAAGCTCTAAGTGTAACCGAGTGCAAAAAGGGAGATCAGAAATGTTTGCTCGCCACAGAGTGTTACTATGGACAATAGTCAGCCAACTTAAAGGACAAAATAGCCCGTCGAGAGGGAGTGGTGTTTTCCGATCGGAGAGACCACCGTCAAACGGACTAGTCGGATCCTTTCAGAAATAGTATAAGCCATTTCCTGTGATCAAATCACTCAGATTAGCTAATGAAATAGTTCAAATTTACTTAAATAGGATTGATAATGTTACGATTTCATTGGACAAAGACCATTACAAGTCAGGATAATTGATAAGTGATAAAATGAAATAATCCTCCTTATTAACTTAAAATGCATATTCACCACAATTTAAACAAGGATTGATTGATATCCAGAATCTGAAAAATTTTGCTTGACACCGAAGTTTTATCGGCAAGGTTAATTGAATAATTTTGGAGAACTTGCAAGAAAGTCACAAGCTTCATCCCTTGAGCTGCACTAGGTTATCCATTAATGAATTCCTAGGCTCGTACCTGGATACGTAAGACCATCTGTGAAGAAGCCATCCTTGCAATTATTGGCTAATCAGGCATCCAATCATATGTCACATATTCGATTTTAAAAAAATTAATTTATTTTCTTAAGAGAAAGAGTTGTAGTTTTTGTAAAGGGGCAACTAAGCGTTGAATAGGTTTTCCTCTCAATCATTTTCATTAAATAAAATACATGCCATTGAGCATGTGAACTAATCAGCATTTTTATTTCGTGCTCTGTCTTCATATTCTCATGTGCCCTAAAATCACACACGCTCACTTAATGAAAGACAAAAGACAAGTCTGACTTGGCAGAATGTTGCATACAGAGAATTGATGAAATATTAATGAAGGGATCTGTTTATCTTGTATTTGGGAGTTCGCTCTGTGCATGTGAAAGTATCTTCAATCTCTTGTCGTCTTATACGCAGGGAGAGATCTCAGAAAAGATCCAAGTCATTATGCAAGAATCCTTACTAAACCCAGAATAAACACATTTCACAGTCAAACGAAGTGAACTGAGTCCAAATTCTATCGGTGAGTATACAGTGAATGCAAAGACTACTAGATGTCACTCAAAAGCTGGCGATCTGAGATAATAAGGCCTCAGCTGGCCTTGGCAACAATATTCTAGTCAGAAGGTCCAGGTGTATTCATAGTGACTCTACAGCCAATCACCAGTTGGGGATATTGACATCGTGACATAAAAGGAAAATATAAATCCCATTCACATAAGACGGCATTTTTTGTTGGTGACTTTTAAAGCATTGAAGAATGTAATTTCTTTGTCTATATCGGAAATGGTTATGGCAAATACGATGAATATGGGTTTCCTGCTGTGGGGACAGTCATTAGCACAAAGTATCAAGAAGGGATAACGTTCAAACTTTTTCAGTACGGAATTGGGTCTCCATTTAAAATAACTCTGCATACAAATGAAGAGACCCCAGACTTGGACGACAAAGCATATCCTAATGATATTATTGCTGGCTGAAAAAAAACACTTTAAACATGGATGGACGAAAGGAGGACTTCAACCAACACCATCTTGTGAGAGTGACGCTTCTAATCCTGGTCAAGATTCAAATGAAAAGAATTCTACCTCTTATTCAGTCGTTCCAGGTAGAAAACCAAAGTCGTCAAAAAGACATTTGGGACCAACCTTTGTAGACCCTGGACTGTTATACTCTTGGTCAGAATCCGATAGATATTAGCGCTCAAATATGCCTGGATATAATACCTTTCAACCAAACACGAATGATATAATAAACATTTTTAATGCTCAACCTAATTCAGCAATTAATGAAATCATCAACTTGTGTTCCTCAAGTAGCGCAAATTTCGGAGGTCATTATGAATCAGTCTTAAAATTATTTAAGTTATTTATGTCTTTTATATTTTATATTCTCAATAATATGTCTGTGAAGTGTACAATGCCACCAAGGCTGCTCAAATGAATTTCGTACACACTGGAATATTCTGGAAAGTTTGGGCGTAGTTGTTACAGCATCAAGAAAATTATAGATAATTAATTTCAAACTTATGATAAAGATAATATAAGCAGATTTTCCTCAGCAGCTGCAAATTTTGAGATTTTAAGGGTTAGAAATAGCCGAGTTATTTGGCAGCCTTAGAAGAAATATTCAGGTGAAGTCGAAGATGTGCTTCAAATCTACGCCAGTGCGATGGCATGCGATTAGGCAACGATCATAAGTACAACATCAGTTTTGCTTTGTAATGATCATGGGGCTGCTTAATTTCATGAAAAATGATTTCGTTGTCTGAAATTAAAGCAAATTGTATTGAAGTCCCAAAACCGATTAACAAGTTTAACCAGCCAGTAGGCGTTAAATATCGTAGAGAAGAAATGGCTCAGTAATCCAGATGAATGATTTATAAAATTTCGATTCGGAATGTGAACCACTCAGTAAGTGAACATCGCATAATCCGATTCCAAAGATCAAATGAAGTAAGATTGTCTGATAATTTGACTTTACCCCTTTCAATACCCTCCATTTACCATTTCTCCGACTTATTATAAACCCATTTCGGTTGCTTTTCCATACTGAAAGTTGTCATAATTCTTGCCTTTCTGCGGATTATAAAAACTAAAGAGATAATTTTATACAACTGAAAGAAGGATACGTGACCTCACTCTGATGTAAACCGAAATTAATCGATAATATCAGTGTAAGAGTTCTACGAACACATTACTTTATCATTCGCTAACAATATTTTATTTTCAGTAAAACAGAATGCTCATCATTTGTTTATCATTTCTGAGTAGTCAAACGGATATACATAAGTAATTGCTAGCGAGGTAATTGATATTTTTTTCTACTGCAACTTAAAACTCGTTTGCCAAGGTTATCACCTCGACTTAAGGAAGTAGTCCCGACGGTCAGATCTCTCCATTCCTTGTTTCTTTTCCTGAAAAGGAGCAAGGGAATAGATAGGAGATATTTCAGGAGAAACAAAGATCAAATTATGAATTAATTAACTGATCAATTAATCAACAAATTAATATTGATTAATATTATTATGCTAAATAATTGATATTTAGTAATGATACTAATATTAATTAAAAATTAATATTAATTGATTTTAATTAATAATTTTTACACCACTTTTTTCTTGTTAATACTTATCGCTTAGACTTAATTGAAGGGAAAAATACTCCACCCATGCCTGATCCTTTGATTCTAGTGACAAGGATTGAAAATAGTAAGACTGGTTGTATTTTAAAATGTAATGAAGACCTAGAACTAAATATAAAAATTATATTTTATACTTGGAATATTAATTTGTCAAGCAAATATCAGTGCACATTTTTAACATAAGCAAATCTTTCGAGGAGATTTGTACTTCTGCTTCTGAAAGTATTAATGTGTAAGAAACGCTATTTCGACTCCAGAGCTAAAGCTATCTGTTAATTAAAGTGTGGTTTAAATGGATCTTTGCATCAAATGATTAATGTCCTGGTCTACTCAATTTTTGGTGTTCCATTTCATTGCTGTTAGCCATTACCCTAACCGCTACAATAGACCAACTCATAGCCCGACATTTTGCCGTCTTTACGTACCTCAGGGCTGGGAGGAGGCTGAAGGATGAATCCCTTCGTCTCCGAAGTATTTATCTTACGTCATCACTAACCTCCAAAATTTGATTATCTCGTCCTCATAGTAATGTCTGTAAACTTTTAACCTTTCCTGTGACCCCAAGTACTCTATGGATAAACACCGTGTGTCCTCAACTGGCCTATTTTCATTGATCGGAAAAGCTAAGCATACCTCGGATGATAGTTGCAGAGGTACCGCTTAGTCGGCTATATTATTAACTAGTCATGTCCGCAATGTCCCTTCCTTTTCCTACAATCGTTACGTAAAATTAAAGCACACATACAATTATGTCCTCATGTGCGTCCTCATCCAAGTGACGATTATAAATAGCCTTTCAGTACACACACAGAGACAGACAGAAGACTATCGCTTGCAGACACATCTTCCTTCGCTCCATTTTTTTTCTCTTAATTCTCCATTTCCCTTGGCACTCTGTACTGAAGTTTGTTCAATATATCCCGGTGTAATCAATTTTGGTATTCCGTTTCATTGCTGTTAGTCATTACTCTAACCGTTACTAATGCAAGTAAGTAGTAAAGGACATGAAGTTTATGGGATAAAAATAAGGGCTCAGAAGCAAAGGACGCACGTTGTGAGAGATAACAGTCATCCTGTCTATGACTACAAAATCTCCACCAGAAGGGATCCCCTAAAGATAGCTACATAACCTGATTTAGCCACTGGCCATATTGGGTTCCCAATTATTCTAATTCGCATCCAGGGGTATATAATTTTCTATGGTTTATCAAGGCTACGAGCCTTTATCTAGCGCGCTCGGGACTATACTGTGTTGTAAATGCTACCTGTTAACAGTTTTTCCCGATTCAAGCATTTATCCAAATTAGGAAGATAACAGCACAGAATCTCCCAGATGAAATGTCTAAATTTAATTAAGAATTAAATAGCGTGGTTGAGCATTCCATTCACAGAGAGTGCCCAGATGGGCACTGATTCCATGACCTCTAACTCAATTTTGGACATAGACTGCTACATCTCACCATTTGTACACTGCTTCATGGTCATTATTTTCATCTTGCATTCATTTTAGGATCATTTCGATCATTCATATCTACTTATCTATGTGATGTGGCTTTATGAACGTCTATTTATGCCATACTTCTTAGAGTAACATTTCGAAGAGCATACTTTCTGCACTCATTTCAATGGTTCTATCAGATACACATGTTGATTCGTATGTAAGCACTATCATACTTCTTAGATGGTGATCTTTTATCAATTGTTCATCAAATTGACAAAGGATGCAACCCAGCCAAGTCAACTCACCTTAATTAGTATATTTGAGTGCTACCATAATGAACCAGAAGAGTCCATTCTTATGATCCATTAGTCAATCAAAATGGGTGTATTACTTAACTACCCAATTGCTTTCTACCTTCATCTTCAATATCTCCTTATTATTCGGAAAAAGAGTTAACCAGAGTTCGAGGATCTGCGAATACTATCCAGAAGTTCGAGTGAGCAGGGGAAGACACACGAATAAAATGAAACTTCGGTACGCTCGTGCTTTTTTCTCTTTCTCGCTCTTTATGTTCAGACAATTGTACCCTCGTTACATCGTAGACCTTTTCCTCCAACGAACTCATTTTTTACCCAAACTACTTACAGTATCGTAATTTGATCTCTTCATCACAATTCCAGTTTCAGTCGCTCTGTGCTAATATCTATTCTTAGCACTCACAGTTTGAAATTCTTTGCTCTACTCTTCCTTCCTCTCATTTCTTGGGAAAATTACAAGATTTTCAAGCCTTAGTTAGTCCGGTTCCTAAAATTAGTTCTACCGATTGGTTAAGTTGCTACTTTAGACTCTTCTGGACGTCTTGTAAATCAACATAAACGGTGCTGATGAAAAATAGCAGAGACCGTCAGAAAATATCCTTAACTGTAATTCCGACTGATCAACATTGGACTCGAATGAAAGTCTGGACTTTTCTATTTTTAATATTCCCCTCTGTTATGCATTGTACATTTCCCTTTCATTTCTTCTTATGTCATGAGTGATAAATGAGGCATAATGGGGTGGCTGAGTGGATCACATCATGAACAGAAAGTGCTAATACATCTTTTAGCAAATGCATGAGAGATAAAATTTAAAACTTGTCTTAAAAGTGATAAGTCTGGGGTTTTAAGAATGAAAAACACGAGAGATAAAGGATCGAAGGGAAAAGGAAATGATCTTGGGTCATTCCTCTCATTAGAGATCACCCTATATAATACCAGTGAGCTCATCTATTTTAGAAGCTCATCTATTTAGTTGTTCCTTTTTGTTTTGCAATGACAGAAGGCTGGAAAAGTGATTTTCTGGTAGAGAAGAGCATACACATATGTGAAGGAAGCAACAAACTGGATACTAGTCTGGATAAGCGAAATACCATAACAGATACTGCAGACTAAGAGTTAGATTACTGTGGCCGAATGAAAATACAACTTTTTCATAAGCTCTGAACGTAATAGAGGTGAACTCACTTCGAAAACTAAGTGTCAGATTCCGAAATGTGAATGTTGGAGCATCAAGAAATGACTCGGGGAGCGGTATTAATTAAGTGAAATTGGACAATGCAATAGATTCAAATGGATCCTATAAGTCCATTTGATCACCGCTTATGGGACTTGGTTAACGTTCACAAGGCTTAGACGGTTTCCCACGTCTAAATCTTGCTATTTTTTGCTTAAGAAATGATTGAAATAAAAGTTGAAACAAAAAGCCTTTTAAGGCAGAAATTCTACTGAAAGTTTCACCTTTTCTTTCTATTTTTAATTAATTCTTTTTATTTAAAATGCGACAACAAAAGGAAGAATAGACAATTATCCATCACTCCTTTGAAATGGAAGTTTTTTTAATCAATATTAATCTCGTTTTCCTAGATTTGAAAAGAGAGATTTCCTGAAAGAAAAACAAAGATTAAATTTAGGATTAAACTTCAAACTACTGACTTAATTTCAGTTGACTGACTCAAATTGAAAAGGTGAGAATGAGGAGGTGTGGGGGAGGGGGGGAACGAGAATGAAGTGGTCCAAGATGGAGCCAAGTGGAATTAGAAAAGAAAGTTAGATCGCCAAAAAAATCTTATGGAGCATTTTTTAGATTTTGGGTTCAGATTCAGGGGTTTTGTCAAATTTGTCACGTTCTTGCACTCCCATTTCAGGATTTTTCGCCTTTTTTTCAAAGGGAATAAATGTTTGCGGAATGCGGAGCTTATCAAATATTTATTTCATTTGGTTAGTCGACCAATTTTTTTTTCAAATAGTCAACAAAATTTTTTTCCAAGCAAACAACTGAGATAAGTATCACTGTTCACTTGTTAGAATTTAATAAAACTTGAGAATTTTTTATTCACTGTTTATAAATAAACGATTTCTTCTCTTAGACAAGAATTGCCCAAATATGGTGACTGTATTTGCTTACTATTGTTCTCTAATTAAATCGGTGGGTGAACACAACTTTAATTTGTATTTAACATGAAAAAACGTGGTTCTCAAAAGATACCTCTGGAGTTTTGAAAGTTGAAGATTTTTTCACGAATGGAAGAAAATAACTTCTCACTGACCTGTCAATAGACCACAAAATTAAAAAATGCGGGGAAAATTTAAACGCGCGCAAAACAAAAGAGCTCGTAAATAATAATATTCCCATTTAAATTTTGTCCGGTTAGAAAACTGAGATCGATTGCGGAGATGTATTTTAGAATCAATATTTGGCTTCCTGAAGGTTTCAACTTATTTCGACGACCTCAACCGTGAGAATACATGTTAACTCGCCATTGTTGATTCTTATGCATGAATCTCCTAGATTGTCCCAATACTGCTCACTTTGTTTCTTTGATGGGTCACCTCAGTTTTTATCGATTATTAGAACCTGGTGGTACATTTGAGTTCAGACAAATGCTTCTCCCTCCCCCCCCCCTCTATCGCTACTTATGCTGCCTATCGTAAAATATATTATTACTATTTTAAGTAAACAACCCTTATTTAGAACAGTGTTTACTATATGTGATGTTACAAAGAAATGACACCTAGCCAATACCGCCTTCTGAAGCTTAAATTGTAATCTCTCTAGAATTATTCACCAGTGAAATTCGATTAATTATAAATAACTAATTAACATATTCCACAGTTTACTTATAGGCTTATCCATGATTAAAATAAGGGGAAAAAGTATGTGTGTGGAATGTTAAGGAAGTTTCAAAATAAACTCCCACGAGATCGCTACTTCTTGTGCAGATTTGCTTGAGTAGACAACTCAAAAAAAGTCGCTGCAACCGGGAAGTACTCTCCAATTGGTGGCTCCACGGATGGCTGACTTTCTCTAATCTTAGATGCTAGAAAAAAGTGGCTCCTCTGAAGTAGTAAAATTTCTTTTAACTTTGAATTTAGTAATAGGTGCTTAGTAATATTAAAGATAAATATTCTTACAGTAAAAATACTTCTCATGCCCAGAAAAAGTGTTGACAGTACTTGACTCGGTTGGATGGATAATATCTTGGAGCCGCTCTAATGAGAAACTCGCATTCTATCACATCTCTTTTTGATCAGAATTAAGCAGGGCGGCTGGCCATCCGCATCATTTGATGAACGATAATGGGCAGTGATAATTTGACATCTTACTTTGCAGACACATACATGGATCACTTCACTATTCTCTTACCTTGTAAATAAAAGTCCTGATTAGTTGGTCTCCATTTAGCAAATGCTTTATCCAAACATACTCAAAATTTGACCTCAAAAGATCCTCATCGAGATGCAAATTCTTGCATGTATGCATGATGAATACAATGCAATATGCGGAAAATGGATGCTAATAAAATCGCATGCTAGAAATTTTTGTCATAATTTTGATGTCTGTCATGGAGCCTCCTCAGTTAGGACCCTAAATCTGCCACCAGCTATGCTATCCAGACTTAACCAGTGTGTGCATCCATTCCACACACTGAATGTGTGCCGGTCGGAATCGATGCGCCATCGAAACTATAACAACTATTTCTAGCCCTTTTTGATCTTCACTTGAGATTAAATCTTAACTAACTGAATTATTATTTTAGAAAAACAACGGCCATTTCATTAGAAATATACGAATAAGTTTTGCAGTTCTTCTCTGAATTTCAGTATTACGATATTGCATAATGCAATTAAATTAGGGGAGGGGGCCCAATTCAAGCCAACATTTTCACTGTTTTGCAATAGAAGGAATCTACGTGCTTGATTTTCTGTGAACTAGCTGTAATACACGTATTCTTATTGTTTCTCAAATGAAAATTCAAGGAGCACTAATAGGCGCACATCTCAACCAATGAGAAAGCTTTAAAATTAACTTTTTCCCCACTATTTTCGAACCTGTTGACATGACAACTGGAAGATTTGCTTTTCAAATTGTTTTAACTTGGCTGATATTTAATTGAGTTCGAGATAACCTCTTTTATTAATTAAAAGTAAATCAATTCGTAGAAAACTTTTAAAATTTTAAGAAATTCTTCAATCATGGAAACTGCTCCTAATCGTAAGTCAGTTTTGGAAACTGGAGGGAGAGGGGGGGGGATAAATTCTCAGCCACTTCCAAATTCGAATAAAATGAATTATTCACAAATGCTCTGGGGATACTTTATATAAAAAATAATCGTCTTCTTTGAGTTCCAGTAGTTTTTCTACTAATTCACACATCAACTCTCCGCAATAATTTAACAAATAAATTCATCGAACCTATGAATTTGAAGGTATAAGGAAAGGTAAAAACAATAATGCTGAAGCCCATTTTTGCCATATATGTATTTGTAACGATGCCGATGATCAAGAAATTTCTAAGTTTAATGTGAAAAATGTCCACAACACTTGATTCCGGAGCCGTTTTTATGGAAAAATCGCAGTCTCCTAACTTTCCTGATGACTAGAACCTACGATTGCAGTCGATCATCCATTATAGGGTACATATGCAGATGAGTATTGGTTTCGTGTCCTCAGGCTGAACAAATATACACGTTGATCAAGATGTTTCATCTCGTTGTCTTCGGACACAACTACTATTACATCATGGTGTCCCTTACGTTTGATCTGTGGATGTGCACTGATGATTATCGGACTCGTGACTTTGCAGACACGCACGTGGTTGCTCCGCTACGCCATTAAATTATTCCATTCTTCGTCTTGTTGAGTTGTAATCATTTACTTCATTCTTCGAAGTATATGGATGAAATTGAGAAGAGTTGGAAATGAAAATTGAATTCCATATAATATTTGGCATGAATGGAGAAAAATTGAAGTAGTTTCACCAACCAGTGCACCTACTGCGAAGATGACTTGGATAACTTCAGTTGAATTTGGACAATAGGTCTGCAAGAAAGTGGGATATACAAAGTGGGAAAGTCTGTTGAAATGGGAAAAATCACTCTTAACACACACATTGTATCACTTCCTGAACGATGGTGACACGGCGGTATGAAAAAATGAGAGGCAGAACAAGCTGTGCGTTTTATTGCAAGCGGGCGAAGAGGCATGTCCATAGATTTTATCTCCGAAACCCTATAAATCAGTGAACGGCAACATCACAACACGCTATCAATGCTGCATGAATCCTAATGTTCCAAAAAATACCAATTTTGAAGCTTCACAAATATCGACATCTTCTAAGATGTCTGTTTGATCTTTGTTCCTCATATCTTGGATGCGACTTTCGTCACGAATGAACCACAATCTTCATTCAAACTTCTTCTTCAATCATTGCATTTCCTGCGGTCTCTCGAAGTGAAAGGCGTTTTATATCCTGTTTCAAACAAAGAGTACATCGAGAACACCTTCCTCTATCAAAGTGCGTAAATCAAATCCCTACATTTACGTCTACCAAGGAAACGTATTTTGCCACTCTTCTCAAACATCTAACTTTGAATACGATGGAGTTGACAGGATTCGTGGGTTTAACCATCCCCTGATTTACGATTCACAGATTAAAGCTGTGCAAAGTCCAGTTTGCGGAAGAGAGATTTAGAAGACAGTGGTGATTAAAACAACTTTACACATTAAGTCTGCATTTATTGACGAAAGATCTTATCAATTTTCTTGTCCTTTCACTTGTCGCATTTATTTGGAATAAGAAGACGAGATCAACTGGTTAGATAGGAGGTTATAATTAGTGTCAACAGTAGATAAATGAGATTTGACAGTCGCAAGTGACACTGATTTTCCTTTTATAAGAAATTAAACAAATGTACTTGAAGAAATTGTTTTTTATTAAAGAGAAGCTGATATTTTGAATAATTAAATAGACAGTGGTAGCCCAGCAGGATTCAGAGAGCAAGTTTCAATGATATCGTTTGTATTGAATGTTCAAATTAAACCTCTCACATTTAAGAAATCAAGTCTTTGTTCATTCAACAAGGCAAAAAAGCTCTATCAATTAGATGAAATAAAATCTTCATTAAATATTTTATTTGTATGAAAACGTTACAATCTATCTTGGGAATCTGGAAGTAAATGTAGACGCCTTACTTATTTGAAGTGTGCTGATTTGATGTGGTAGTGAATCGTCGAGTGTCGCGCGATTAGAGCTACCGGAGAATAAGAGGAAAGTAGTTCGTTACATTAAAACTCAATTGGGAAATAGCAGAGGAAGCTTTGGAAAAACTAGACTATTCATTACCGTTTGAGGTTAATTACTCGAATTAGTGCTCATTAATGGTGCTGATTTCGAGGTTGATGGTGTAGTAGTTAGTCCTGAAAAGGAGCTGGTTGACGATTTTGGCTATCGAAGATGGCTTGGGAAGCCACTGTCAGTTAACTTGGGCTAGAGTTCAATGAACCAAAGCCTTGGAAATATCTTAAGCTCATCATAAGTAATTGAAAAGCGGACTTTGGATCCCAAGTGATCGATTGGAAACTTGAAAGCGTAAGCCAACCATTCTGACCTAAATGTCCCTTGTTATCTCGACATATGAACCTTACTCGAAGGAAATTGACATGCATGATGTTATTAAATGAATTTCAATGATTAATGATGGTAAGTGGCATTCCCTTTCCTCTTATAAATTTTTGCGAAGTGGCGAAAAGTAATTACTTGAAATCGGGCCTAGAATTAAATTTTGGCTTAATTAAATTCATTAATTTTTGATAATTCTGTAATTGTTACGGGAAACATATTATATTTTACTCATTCATTTGAAATTAATTCACCAGAATGCCCAAGAGAGTTCCTCTGCGGTGTTTGAGTCGTCGAAGTAATGATCTTACAAACTCAATCCATCTGTTTTGAATTTGGAAAATGTCGTATTAGACCATAAAAGATTCAGTATTTTTTAATATTTAATAATAATTTTAATTCAAATAATAATGTCAATTTGAAAAATTTTATAACCGTGATTAAAATTTTAAAAAATTGAGAAATCTTTATTAATAATTTAAGATTTTCTTTTCATTTAAAAATTAATTGCTTTAATATAATGACAATTTGGCAACGATTTTGAATATGTAAAATTTATTATTAACAAATTAATCAGCTGAAAAGCGAATTTTCCCGTGAAATGTATTTAAATAGAAAATTATGTTTATTTTACCCTTCTTTTCACATTTAAAATTAGCCTAAAAATGCGGAGCAATATGAGTATGTCCAGATGATTAGCAGTGGAACATTGTGCTTGTACGAATGTTCGAACCACCTGCACAGGTCGCAAGTATTTCTCTAAAGCTTCATTTATTTTAACTTTATTATTAATATTGCAGTGGCGCAGTTAATAGGGCGTTTGCCTGCAAGATCAGAGGTCGCGAGTTCAGTGCTCACCAGAGCACCTCTAGTGAGTGGAATGACCAACCGTATTAGTTTGCCTAGCAAATTAAAGGATTGTAGTGAGGCTCATTGATATCACCGCCTAATTCAAGATCAGCATTGGAACATGGTTTCTTAAATAGACGTGAGTATTATTATTTTCTACATTTTATAAGTTGATACACTGATATTCATAACGAAAAATTTCAAATGTTTCAACCAAAATTAAGATCCGATCAATGAAATCGCAGCTACTGAGTGAATGTTTGGTCCTCCTGGTAAGTAGAAGGATAAGGAAGGAATGAGACAGGGTATATTTATGGTAATTAGCTTTGTTATTTAAATATTAATTAAATAATGTGCACTCCGGCAGAGGTTTTTTTCTCATTATTAATATTTTATCTGGAGAATGAATTTAATTCTCTGCTTTTACAAATGAATATAGTAACTATGGAACGATTTTCAAAATGAGCGGTCCAAGAAGTGGCAGAAAAAAAAATTTTTACCGATCAAAGCCAGGGCTCAAGAATAGTATGAGATCAGGCGGTTTACTCAAAATTATGCAAAGCGACGACCACATAAGTTGCACACTTTAGCAACTAAGCAAAGTTTGTAAATAATGAACAATAAGTTGTTAATTTCGTTTTCTTAAATAAAAAAAATTATTCATTTTTTATAACAATAATAATTTAATATAGAAAGATCATTTCTGTTTGCGCAATGCTGCTATTTGGAGATAAATTAATTTATTCACTTTGAAGTGCAAGACCGATAATTAGATTACCAAAAAACGGCCAGTAAGCGCTGGACATCGCAGACGAGCAGTTGCAGCCGTCCAGAGGACGAATCATGAAATAGGAACTTTTGATTGTGAACTGTCTATTAAGTAAATATTGCACAATACGAGTTCGAAAATTCAATGAAGCAAGATTCTTTGATATCTTAACGTTACTCTCAGCACATCTTTTCATCCTTCCCCTCCCTCCGTTTATTATTCAATGAACCGATTTCGGTTACTCCCTACGATTATAAATTGTCATGATACTTTTGGTTATAATAATTGAAATAAACATTTCTTAATAGTCTTTTAGACTAATTTATTTTCTCACCAAAAGCTTTATGGTGATTATCGTCGAAATTAAGGGAATAACTGCTTTACATGAATGCGCCTATCTAAAATGAACCTCGAGCATGGACAATCGACATCAGTCAGTCGTCAGAAAGGTGGTACCGGTTCTTAAAACCACATATTCTTGTTAACAGAGATCGTTTTCGATTATTTACTATTAATTTTTTAACTTTGATATATTGCGCCCTCTACACTGGCTTATTAAAACAAATAAAATACGAGAGGTCTATTTAACAAGGGCTAGGTAACGGGAGGGGGGAAGTGTTGTCTCTGAATGTAACCAAGTTGCGATCATACCATGCGAAGATATTCGGCTGTGCTCTGCGTTCTTGCCTATTTACCTGCCCATTCCTTTTTAGTACCAGGAGCTCCCTATCCTGTGTTGAATATTTTCTTTCATTTGATTTGAACCTGCCGAAATTTAATGTGAAATGTTACTCTATGTATATTTGCGAGGATTTTCTGTTCTAACATGCATTTTGTACATCGTCTTAAATTTAGAACAGTGTAATTCATGGAGACTCTCTTCTGCTACTGAGTTATCTATTAAAACTATGTGCAATTTAACCCACCCATTGCATCCATAGGAAAAACGTGTTCCACCGCTCTCCTGTCTTCTAACTGTAGGTACATTGGGGCTGACGGTTAAGTTTCCCAGTGATTGTGGTTTAGAATATCCCAGTTAGTCGCAGGAATTCCCAAACGTGTACCTTACCAGATGGCCCACATATATCTGGATAAAGAATCAAATCGACTAGTTACTTACATCCAGCGCATACCTACTCTCATAAGATTCCCATTAAATGAAAACATTTTTTGCTTGATGCAAAACAATCTCCTTAAGTAAGAAATCCAGAACGTGAGTACATTTATTCTAGATGCCCAAGTACCTTTGTTTCCTGTTGCAATTCTAATAGGAAAAATTTGCATCGCCAGTATTCTATCAATAGCTTTGTTCCATCAAATCGAAAAATTTACCTGCATTGTTAAGGCCAAAAAAGACTCCGAAACTTTGGACGTTTATTTCCAAAAGCATAACAATGTGTCTATAATTTTGAGTAACCTAAGCAGAGCAAGAAGATTTTACGAACACAGGGAACAATAAATATACCAGTAAAAGGTGAAGAGATCAAGTATAGCAGATAATAAATTCAAGGTTTTAATATTAATAATTCACTTTATCTCTGGTCCTGTCTAGTTCAATGCGTTACGCTCTAATATTGCAAAGTTCAGATTGGGGACTTGTCCCCCAGGTTTCTGAGTGATTTATTGTCCATAATGTCCAGAGCATATATATTTTTCATTTCTCTTGACAAAACAGGCAATTTTACTACCTTCAACCCTGGCGAAACATCCATGCACGAAGAAAAGCAAAATTTTCAGTCAAAAAAACGTACACGAGGACTGCTTTAATAAATAATACTGGTAGTTTTGGTAAAGTATTAATGAGATCGTTTTATGCCTGAGAAGTTCTCTTTTGAACTTTTTGATCCATTGTCGACTAGATCTTTATCATTAACTGGAGAATCAAGTTGGGTGAAAGAGTTCACTTGTGATCTCCTTTGTGGATAAATGTTTGATGCAGATGTGCATTGACGTACACTGGTGTTGTCTTTCATATATGGTTTCCATTACACATTTGTCAAGGATTACCTTAAGCCTTTGACGAAGTGGTTCGGCTTGCCCAATCAAAGGAGTAGTAATACTCAAATCGTCCGCATACATAAGGCTCCCAATGACCACTAAAATCCTGAGGGACTCTGTAAACTGGCTTTCAGACCTCTTACGACATGAAGTATTATTCAAGAGAGTGTGAATCCCTCTTTAGATCCCTGTCTTATGTTAGCCTTCATTAAAAAATATTTCAATAAAGTCTCTGAGGTGATCTTTTGGGATATTTTTCTGGAAAGTGAATTTAGCAAACGTGATTTTAACAAATCAGAACCCTCCGTAGGAGTAGGTGTCATTTACTAGAATTATTTTTGAGAAAGAATAACAATTTTGCTTAGGATATATTCACATGCAATGTTGTATATTTAAAATCAGTCATGCAGTCATGGAAATTACCGTAAAATAGATGAACGCATTTAATTTCATTTACAAGTGGAAAAATTAGTTAGTTGGGCGATCTGACGCATCATCTTCATCTCAAGTGAGAGAAAAGTACCTGTCAGATGACCTCGTTAACATCAGTGTGTCCTGTCAACAACCTCCCCACCCCAATGCACACCCATCAGGGAGTTCTCATTTACGAGCTCCCGATTGGCCACTCACCTCAAGGCTACTGAGTGCTGCTGCTGATTGGTGGGGGGCGTTCTCAGTGGCGTGAGGGCAAAAAGCGCGGGAGTAATAGCAGCGTGAGAGAGAGAGAGCGCGAGGGAGAGAAACTGCAAACCAGTGAACGACTAAGTTTAAATTCCTGAGGATGCTATCAGTAATTTAGGGCCGAGATCGGCCGCCTGTTAACCTTATCACCCACGATCCCGATTTATACTGGTGTTTGGAAGGCTCACACTCGTGAAACCACTTCAACACAAGAGCCCAGAGGGAGATAGCTGTTGTTAGGCATTGTTTAGTTGAAAGCCAATGCATACACGGCAAGGAGAAGTTTGGAAAAGCAGAACGAGTGGTTCAAAGCAATGCTCAGACGCTTACTGCCTCTTCTCCCTATCTCACTGACATTGCTTTTCGTATCGCTACTCCACGCTGCTCAATTTAACAGGCATTTTGAGCCTGATTTTCTTGATTTTAATCAATTTATCAATACACCGGCTTTACAAGCACCGACAGAAATCAGCATTTCTCCGCCGGTTGAGCTTTCATATCCCGAGTTGAAACAGAAGCTCATTAATCAACTAATGAAACCATATCGAAGGTACGAAAGACCTACTGAGGGTACATTTGAACCCACTCGGGTGTATCTTTCTATTAAGATCCTCGCAATAACTAGTGTTGACGTTATTAACATGCAGTACACGGCTGATATGATCCTGGTTCAAACTTGGACGGATCCAAGATTGCGGTGGGATCACCTGTCTGAATATTCTAACATAGCTGATAATATTCTTCTAACTCATAAACGGAATGATATATGGCTACCTGATCTCTTTTTTCGAAATGGGAAGGAGGGATTTCTGTACAAGATGACGGTTCCCAACCACAAGATTAGTGTCTCGCCCAGTGGAAGGATTTTCTTTAGTCAGAAGATCACAATGCGGCTGGCCTGTGAAATGCATTTACGAAATTTTCCAATGGATCAACAAGACTGTGATATGGATATTGGTAGCTACGGATACACTATAGATCAACTCAAGTTCATATGGAACGGAAGTAATTCGCTCAAATTTGCAGATGATATGCTTATTTCGGAATTCAATACCCCAACTTTCACTATTACTGAGGTAAATTTTAAATAAATCCATCTTTATTTCTATTTTTACACTCCAAATGATGACCAGTCTGATGGCGTGATGTTGTTTTTGCGTGATCCAGAGCTATTAAGATCCGATGACGAACTTTTTGCGAAAATTTTAGACGTTTATTTTATTTTAAAAATGCATTTTTGTATTTTGATGGATCGCAGTTCTAATTCCACCTCTGAAACCGAATTTTCGATAATTAATTTCTTTGTATTATCAAAAAATAGGGAATTACGGGAGAAATCAGCACTTTAAATTTAATTTATTTAAAAAAATATTAATTAATGAATAAATTGAAATTCTGGTCTGTTTTTTTTTTCAATTTCAAATGAGACGTTGAGTTTAATTAATATTAATGCCATTTTTTACTGTCAATGTCTTGTCCGTTCCGGAACTGGGGAAAAAATATACAAACATGAATAATGGGACAATATTATATATTCACTGGAAATTGAAACTATTCTACAAACTGACAAGTGATACGACTTCTATATTATTTAAATAATATTTCGTGAATGATTGAATAAGAGGTTATTCACAACAAAATTTGAAAAGTTTGAACAAAACCATGCACCCTTGAAGTGAGTTTGTTTTACTGGACGATGGTGGGAAAAATCGTCTTTCATTCTATCAGTAACTTTACTGAAATTCTCAAGTTTAAACATGATTTGCGAATAATAAAATAGTTATTAATAATTAGAATTAATTAATTAGAATTAATTAATTAATTAATTAGAATTTCTCAGCTTATTGTTTATTTTTAATATTACATGATAACCCCCAGCAGAGCAAAGAATTTTGTACTTTATAAGCATTGAAAATGCGGCTGGAACTGGGTAATAGTAAAGTTTAATGAATGATACAGCGTGAGGAGGTCAAAAGAATGCCGGGAACTAAGTCAAATTATGATCAAGAGTCTTATTTCATCTGGTTTTTGAATTCGATTTCGATACTACTTAATTAAAGGATTTTTCACTGTTTCAAATTTCAAGATTCATCCCCCGGATCACAGAGCAAATACTTTCCATGATATACGGTGCTTATTGACCAAGTAATTAATTAAAAATCCATTTCATTAAATTCTTCTACGGGGGCCGAGAAACAGGATGATCTTACATAAATTTAAGGACCTTACATGGGGTCAAAATTTCAGAAATGCACTTTAATTTAATTAATTTTTTAATAATTATCGCCAGATTACTTACCATTAGCCGTCGAATTCAACGATATCACGTCCTTTCCAAAAATTTATACATGATGAGGTCTCAGGACCTCATTTGTCACGAATATAACGATTTACGTATCTTTTATTAAAACATTTCGACACTTTTCGCACTTTTTGCCTAAAAGCGTATTTTGAAACTTCGCACAGTTGAAACCTCTCGGAAAAATGTTTATATTTGCTTTTGAGAAGACAGCGCAGCGTCTGATATTTTGATATTTTGCACTCTCTAAAAAATGAGGGCTGTAAAATTGCTAAAAATAGTGTCTGCGCGCCGGTTTTGATTTTGTTTTAATCAAGTATGTTGGAAAAATATGCCCCAAAACTGATTCCTAAATAGACGCATTTTATTAAATGGTTTGCTAATCACTGGATGCAAATAGATGCTTAGCTTTAGGATGTCGAAATTTGAAATATGAAATACTTTTAAAAGGTTTCCATTTCTTTTTAAGTAACTAACTTTTTTAATTATTTTCTAATCGGGTTTGCTGTGATTCACACACCTATTTAAATAGAGCGGGTATTAACTTAAAATCCCAGTTGTTTCGAATTTGGAGGAGACACGAATTAGAGGAGGCGGTATTTTGATATCTGTCTCAGTGTTATTACTCCCAAAACAATGGTTGAATATATGCAAGTTCAATGAGCAACCCAATTGTTTAAATAAGAGGTGAAACGAAAGTGTGGAATTTTAAATAAAATCTTATCCAATTTAAATTCAGACTAAATTTTAATTAATATGAATTTTTAATTGTATCGTGTCTCAAGTTAAGATATTCGAATATGACCCCTGGAAGCTATGGCAATGATTCGAATTTACTGTTTCCAAGTCAGTCTGGCCAAAAGACTGAATTACGGATCTTTTTCGGCAAATATTCTTTTAAAGAACGATAGTTCATTCAAAGTTAGATGTTTAAATTTAGTAGATTTTACAAGTTATTTTTCATTTCTCATTTGTCAAGTTCATTATAATTAATGTTCTTTTTTCATTAATTTAACACTTTTTGGAATAATAATGTTTTCTTAATTTCTTAATTTGATTTTCTTTGAAACTGTTTCATACAATTTGAGCATAAAACTTTATGGAGATTTTAGCATCAATGACCTCTCACTTACTCATTTAATAATTCAATTGCATATACCCTTATGTCCTGGTATTAAAGGTGATATCGCAGAAACATTGCCCCAAAATTTTTAAAGTCTGGACACAAGGAATAGTGAAAATAGTATTGCAAAGTACGAAACGGGGACAAAAAGGAATATCCCTTTAAATTAGTATGTAGAAATTCCTTCTTTATTTGAATTCTCGGAAAATATAAGTATCCAACTTCTCCTAATTCGCTTTGTAAGATACAAATGTTCCAAAGCTCAATTTTCATGATTTGGTCCCAAGATTTGTGGGTGGATTCTTTCTGTGGAATTCGGAGTTAATTGAGTAGTTAATATTCATAATGTTGCATCGTATATTCATGATGTAATATACCGTAAAGTTATTATACAATATCATTTTGAGTAGTAATGAATTTATATTTAAAATTATTTTAGAGCAATTTTTTGTTTTAATCGGTCATTTTGTAGCAAAAAATTACCAATTGAGGAAGCTGAGCATCCCAATTTCTGGATGCGTTTCAACTGATTTCGAACTTATGGCATGTAAAGCGATACATTATTAAGATCGATTGCATTCTATTGCATGGAATTTCACACAAAAAGGGAATTACATGGTCAGTGTTCCGTGCAGCAGAGTGGAAGCTGGAATCACAAAAAGTTCGGTAATAAACTGGGCAATTAATCGGAGTGCAACAACTCACTGGCCCACACATATTTTTTCATGTGAATAATGTATAGCTCTGCGAATGAATTATTGCCATGTCTACCATTTTGCTCCGCCTTGCGAAATAGGGGCAAATTTGGACAGTGCATATGCTGAAATTGATTGTTCCCTGAAAAGGTGCCAGACAATTCTAGTGGACGAATTAATAAAATCCTTGAATTGAGTTGAGGGGAGGTATTCCGATATACATAAATACATTACTGCTACCCTTTCTGTTGATCGGTATTAATCAAAACGCCTGGATGCTAATCGAGTGATGTTGATATTTTTGATCTCCGATTTGGCAGGGATCATTGATTCATCAATGTCCAATTATTTTCATAAGGCTTTCCAACCTCACTATGGAAAGTGTTCATAACCCTTGACTTGAGTAGAGGTAAGATACTCTGGACTCCAAAGGGAAACTTGTGTTCTGCCATCCCTCTTATTGACCAGATGTAATTAGTGCTGCTTACCCTCCACTTCATTAGGTACGCACCATTGAGTGCTAATCTCGTAGCCCCTGATAATTCCCAGATATTTCCCCAGATGTTTCTTTGACAGCTGCGCTACCAGAGCCCAATATATTCCACATAGAGGAAAGTAAACGGGACTAGAGAAATCTTGCTTTTGGTATCATGTCATTGTGGGATCATTACGGTTTAGGAGATAATAAGGAAGGTACTATTATTAGAATCTTTATATTTCCCCTATTTGGATTCGTTTTATGTTCTGTTGCTGTTTTCATTTTCTACCGCACTTAGCAACAATTTCAGAAATTAAATATTTTTTGAATTTTTTATATCTATCCCTCTTCTTTATTATTTAAAACTGCATGAAATTGAGCATACGCGATGCTGTTCAAAAGTTTGTATTTTTATTACAAGAAATTGATTTCCAATCAGATCGTTATTTTGAAAATGCGTGTTTATGTCCAGATTCCATACCGACTACTGGAGAAATGAGTGAGCGATTGAAAAGAATATATAATGTAATTATAGTATTCATCTATGCTTGACCTTGTAATAGTGAAGCAGACATCCATTTTTTGGATCATTAATTAAATTTATTCAGAAACGGTTTATTTTCAGTTTTCATGCCTGTTGATCCCAAGATCACTCCAGAATTTACGACAGGAGTGTTGAAAATCTATTTCATTATAGAATTGGAAATAATATTTAACTGAATTCTAAAGCCGATATAAATTTTATTTTTTTGGAAATTATGTTATGATTTCATAAATGAATAATAAACATATTTAACGCCAACCGTCCCGCCAACCTGTTCGGGGATCATAATTTTCCAACATAAATACCCTGACAGAAATTCGTTGATCCCAATAACGCCCGACACTTGATTTTGCATTTTTAATTGTCTTTTTATCAGCATAATACATCACCTCTCTTATTGTCCTCGGCATGGAAACAGATTTCCCAATTTCTCATCGTGGGAAAACACCTGAATGTAGGAAATGGAGAATAAAACACTGTAAAATGTCACTGACAGTATTCAGAACGATTTCTTGAATTGCCATTTTTTGTACCTTGGTTAGGACGCCGATAATATCCTAAGAAAGCGTCAGTTTTAAAATTTTGCGAACTACAACCCCATTTTTATATGGGGGTCTCTGAACAGACTTCTAAATTTTTTCTGTGCTGGAGTTGGTAATCGATGAGACTACTCCAAGTTTAAAGTTAATTTACGATAATCTTATTCTCTGCCGAATCGACCATGGAATAAGGGAAGATTATCGAGACGAAGCTTCACAATCCGATCCTCCATTGCATCATTTTCTAATCTCCCAATATCTAAATTTTGGCACTTTTACTCTGTTTTTTGAGCGAAGTGCTCAAGGTTTCCAGAGATTAAGTGAACACTGCTTTATTGTGCCAATTTATATTCTATGAAAACCAGTATTATTAATTTGAAGTCCATCGTCTCCAGTGGATGGATACTCTAAGGATATACACTTCGATTCCTTCTACATATTCAGGCTGAAATTGAAGTTTAACTCGCATTCTATCATTCCACATATTGATCAGAAGTAATCAGTGTAACTGACCATCCACGCCATCAAATGCGAACTAGAGGGCATCTGTTTCATGACCTCTGACATAGCAGACGTGCATGTTGACCACTGTGCGATCTGTATACAAACCTCGGCGCAATGTTCATACCCACCGTCTAACAATTATCATTGGTCGGGAACAGCATTAAGAAGCTATACGATTTCAGCATTTTCTAAAGCACAAAACTGAATTATGAAGAATATCTTCGCTCTTGAGGACACTCGTAATTCCATAAATTTGATTTGTTTCCCATCTTTTAGGATTGTACAGCCCCAGGAACAACGAGCACAGGAACCTACACTTGTCTTTTAGGACGCTTTCAACTTAAACGACAAATTGGATCCTATCTTGTTGGGACTTATGTTCCAGCTTTCCTCATAGTCATCGTTTCTTGGTTAACTTTTTGGGTCAGTCCGGATGCCATTCCTGCGCGTGTAACTCTCGGTCTTTTGACTTTGATCTCGCTACTGACCAAGGTCAGTTCTGATCAATGCAAAGTTGCTCTGATTCTCTTATTTTTACATTCATTCTTAATTATACGAACTTTTATTTATACTTTCTGGACTTTTAAAATAGAGAAAGGATTTTTAATCACTTTTTGTTGTCCATTTTTTGACGTTTAAAGATGTCTATTCTTTTCCAGATGCTTATCAGAAATCAAATTTAAAAGACAGGAAATCATATTTGTGGAAATTTAAAACTGCCAGACAGACATCCTCTTACGACTAACGGTTAACAGAAGGCAATCACCTTTCTCACTGTAGAAGATCAAAAGATGAGAAACGGCAAAAGTATATTATTCAATAACGATGAAAATTTGAGAGGCAGAAAGAAAAGACCAAAGACTGAGACAAAACGACGAAAGAGAGAGAGAGAGGCAATCCTCATAAGGAGTAGAGAAGCTTGAATGGTTACAGCACAGACAGATTGTCTTAGTCATCAGAAGTCAGATGAGTGTCAAAATTTGGTGAAAATCGATAGTCGGTAAACGACTACGCCTTGGGTAGCGAGAGATGCAATAAGCTAATTTCAATCGTTTTAAGCAAGCATTCAAAATAGAAGCTACTTTTTGAGAGGCATGTAGGACCACGCTTCAAACGGAAGTACCATTATGGAAAAATTGCATTTCTAAAAATAGCGTCCACATTTTAAATGTGAACCCTTTTATCCAACCCTTTTAGTTCACTCTAAATTAGGAATGTCAATTTATCTAATCACATCTTGCTACGTTTGTGTTAGACGAATTTTGATATGATTTCGAATGAAGCACTCCCTATGTTCTTCTGAAATTCGATGTAGTTCCTTTTAGAATTAAATATCGAAAAAGTAATTCCGCGAATATTCACATTTCTTACTATATCGAATGCATGCGGGTGTTGATTATGGTAGACCAGTGTACGTAATAGCTGATGGTATCTTCAGGAAGTAAAAGCATCAACTGATGGATATTAATAAGCTGAAAATTTGATTGCAGGTGCCTGGAAACGATGGTTGTATAATATTGCTTGGGGAATTTACTCAGCCGTTGGATTAAAGCAGGTCCAACTCCTTTGAATGAGCACTTACAATGTCAAAATTTTCTTTAAAAATGTTTAAAAAGGCGCCATCAACAAAGGAGATGAGGAAGTCCGATTAGTGCCGCATCCTTAAGATGAACCGTTTAGTTGAAGTGAGTCATTTACTACGGATACATGCAGGGATGGAGCAAATAAAGTGCCAGTTTCTGAGGTCAGTGACCACAAGTTCAATTTCCACCAGTGAACATCCATTGAGTGCAATGGTTAATCGCACTTTTTAGATCCAACAGAATTCGAACTTCCCACTATGAATAATCTGTGATGCTTCTCCTCTTCCCAAAACGAAGGTTGAAAATGCTTTCCTTTAAGTGCTGTACAAGTATTTGTTCCTTTGTTTATATTCACTGACTGCCAAATTATTACACATTTTAAACAAGTACAGCTGTCGTTGGTCAAAGTATTTTCTATTAATTGTTTCGAATCAAGTTTGAATCTAGTTCCCCAAGCTGTCTTTCACTCTCTAAAAGGTTTCAACTCTAAAAGACCAAATAGCGCGTTTCTATTGTGAGCTGGAGTATTATGAATTCAAAATTTTCAGATGAGCAGCCAAAGAAACCTCAGTAGTTGCCCAGTAAACTGAGTGCAAAAAAATCGCCAGGCTTGTTATGATTCGCAACAGAGCCATCCTCCACCCAGGGGACCAAAATATACTTCCATTTCCTAGCTCAACGTAAACAAGTAGACATTATTTAATTGCTAATTTTAAGAGTTCGCCAGAAATTCTAATTGGGGTTTTTAAAAATAAATTAAATAAATGACTTTTATTTTAATAGCTTAATATAAACATTTAGATTGTTAAAACTGTGAAAGTCAAACGGTAGGCGAAAGGGTTCAGGTTTCCTTAAAATGTTCCAGTTTTATTGAAAAAGAAGAAATTTTGACAAAATTGAGGGAAGTCACAGTAGCACAAAGCTTTCAACATCGTGATTGTTTAGTCATTTACTTACCTAGAGGTCATTTCTTCCTTTCAAATACGCATTTTATTTAAAACTCATCCCTTTATTTAGAGGTCGTATTGAGTACACGAATGGGACAGTAGGATGCACAGCTTGTAAGTTCTAATACATTGAAGAAAGAGCTCTGTGAGGGTTCTGTATGAATATATTCCCTGCATTCTGATTCTCTTTGCAAGCTTTGACTTGTAAAATTTAGTTCTGGCGGTTATATTCATGGAGACATGTTCCCTCTATTTCGTTGAGCAGCCTTGAATACAGAAAAACAAAGGGCTGAATAGTCACTCTCTTCCTCGCACTCATTTTGCTTCTGACGAGTAGATTTTTGAACTTTCAGGGTTCACCTTTTCAAATATATTTTTCCTACATGATGCATGCGTAAAATTTACCTCAAACGTCGTATAAGTTTGTATTATTTAACATATAATTACAGTAAAATGAGAGCTCTGCTGAATGAATAAATTGGTCATCTTGACCACTGTTTGACCAAAATTCTCAAACAAAGTAACAATTGAAAAGGAAAAGATGGAAATAACTTCAATTTAAGTAAGATTGAAGTTGATGAAACTTATTGGTTAATAGGAAATGTAATTAAATTTAAATCCTCACTCCATCTCCATCAAGAGGCACTGAATTATTAAAACAAATCTCGCCTAAACTTATGAATGACAGCTTTTGTTTTTAAAATTCGCATCTGTCGATGTTATAAATATAGTTAATATTATTTAAAAAATTTTAATTTTAGATTGCTAGCTTAAATAACACCCTCCCAAGAGTGTCATACATCAAAGCGATCGACATTTGGCTGATTGCTTGTCTCGTCTTTGTCATCGCTTCAATGCTGGAGTTCACCCTCGCCTCTTATTGGTCCAGGAAAGTGTTTCTTTCAAAATGGCGAGATCAGGTGAGAACTCGGAAATATTTAAATTCCTTTTCTTATTTGATTGAAGAAATAAATGATAAGTATTTGACGTATTATCAGATCTTTCATAGTTACCTGAAACCTTGTTGAAACTCACTGGAGTCTTGATAATTTAGCTCTGATCGGTACTATTCCAGAATTTTCGATATTATAGAAAATAGCATCTTCTTTCAGATAAGTTTTTTAATATTCTTACACATCGGCCTAGTTTAATGGGATCTAGAATTTTTAGTAGTCGACTTAATTAATCGATCAGAGTACCCTTTAAAAATTCACCGGATTTTATGTGAAATGAGCATGTTCCGAGTTTTGAGAACTATCAACTGCTTGTAAAACCTGATGCAACATTTAGATAAAAACAAAATCCAACATTTTCCGTTTCACCAACGTCTGTATGACAATAGTTATTTTCAAACACGAATACGTCCTCAAAATAGTACCCACCTATCTTCTCTTGTTTAAATTCAAAATTTCAGGCTTTCTCTCGGTAAAATGTAAAAAACAGATAGCAACCGAAATATCTCCTTGCACAATTGCACCACGTATGGACAAATGTAAAACAACCATGAAATTTAGGGCAGGTGTATCTCTTCTATACACACCATCACTCGATTTATTCAAAATATGTTATATTTGCAGATTCCGTATTGCGAAATGGATAAAAATATTACTGTTGTTAGCAAAGAAAAAAAGAAAGTAGAATACGATGAATTCGTCATTGGGGAACGGAGATTTCTTAGAAGTTCGTGTTGAAATTTTCGCTACTTTGTTCTTTTGACCCCTGTTTTAGTTGCATTGAGATCAGGGATCAGAAGAGCCTTTATATCTCGAATTACATAAATTTGAAGGTCTAATGGTTACATCACCATCTTCCTTGCTGTTCTAGATGAGGTCTGCTCTTTTATATACTTTCAAGAATTTATTACCTCGATTTTCTGATGAATTTTTCCTATTCTCAGTACCGGTTGTACTATTTTTAAAGCTTCATAATAGAGAAAAAATAGATTCTCCTTTGTTTTAACGCAATTAAAATCGGAGTGACGATAGCATAACCGGCTATCATCACAATCTTGTCATCGGGAATCGATTACCATAGTAACCGTCATTAAGTGTCAATCAAAGTAGTTATATTTATACAGAAACTGGTTTATTCATATTTTTGATATTTGCAAATATAGAAAGTACTTTAGAAAAAAACTCCAGCATTTAATTCGATTTGGCAATTAATTTTTGCAACTTTGCTGGGGGTGTTATTAATTAAATAAATAAAAGATTCATTTGAAATGAATAAACTTAATAAAATTATATTCAAAATAACTAAATACATAATGTTACATATTATAAAATATTTTAAATAGAAGTTATAAATATAATTGTTATTACTTTATACGGGGAGATATTTTGCAAATTTTAGAAAATCAAATTATCTGTATCTGCAGCTGTCATCTCAAGGCCAGAACACCAGCCAATGAAATAGTGAAAATTAATATATTGAAGAAAATTAATTAGCATAGTCTATTTATACGACAAAAGTTGAGTGAAATAATTTATTAAAGCATTGTACTTTCTCATTATTCATTTACTGAAATATAAGTTTCCTTGGTTTCAGGAAATGATGGACGCCATTAGAAATTATTAATGTTGCACATTTGCGGTAGCTTTGACAACAAAATATGGTCCCGAATTATCAATGCATCCTGCTTCAAAACACTTTCTAACTTTTCTAGAAGTTATAATGCAGTACCATAAGATTTTACATTAACAAACAGTAATAAAATTGGGAATGTTCACTCAGAAATACAGCAGTACTTAAAATTAAAAAAGTATTATTTTATGAATAAAATGTCTCCGATTTATTTGTTTTTGACGCTAAGAAGGAATATATTCAACGGAAGGCTAAAAGTTTTCCTCCATCTTGGTATATTTTTTTCAGTTTAGTCTTTCATCTCGTTCACCGATGAGTATCAATCCCGTCAATTATGTATATTAACTGCAGTTGAATACAAATTAGTAGTATCTGTTCGCTTAAATAGCAAATAATCTCTGTGATTCAAGAGACAATTGACCATTCGGGTCACGATTAGATATTAAATTTGCGATTAATTAGTTGAAAGTTTATATAATTGATGTTTGGTGAATGCAAATTATTTTAATATAAATAACATAACATGAAGATCAATTTACTTTAGGTAATTTGAATTCATTTACGGATATCAATAATTAGATTTGATGACCCATGATCCATATTCTTACCCCTTAATTTAGTCACTGATTTTCGTGAGGAGTACAGTGATTTAAAGTTAGAAATTGTTGACTAAGAAGTGTATTTTTAATCTCAGTGGTCACATTAATAAGTGAGATAAGTAACTGAGGTCGGTTGACAGAAGTCGAACGACTGATTAAGGAGGGGGGGGGCAAATTGAAAAGATTTTAGACATAAAGTCAAGGTATTATACTTCATTTCGTATTTTGCATTTGGGTATTAGAGTATTCACTTAATAGATAGATCATATTACAAAATACAAAGTCCATTTCAACAAATACTTGTCTACGACGTCCAGTGCTTATCTCCCGGATATGTAATCGTGATTCTAGGTAATATATATCACAATTCATTTCTTCTTTCAAGGAATAAGAAGGCAAAATGATTGTATTTGGCTAATCAGAGTCTTGATATTCCAGAAGTGCGATAGCCAAAAGTTCATGTTAACAAAGCTACTAAAGTGTATATTTTTTGTAATGCATAAGATGCTATTAAGTCTCGAAATTCTGAACGCGGTGGATGAGTCCATTGAAGATTTGTCGTTGAAAAGTAACTTAGGTCGATTTTAATCCGTCAATAAATGCAACCATATCACTAAAATCCCTTCGGAAACCTGCGGATACATCTTGCAAACTTGTAGTTTAAAAGTGCATTCACTTCATTTGAAATAGTTTTTTTGTGTTTTAAATTTTAATAGCCACAACAAAATTATTTTCAATTCTTTTTATAGGTTATTTGCCATGTTGTTGATCATATTTTTTAACTACGTAATTGTCGCAATGTACATATTTTGATAAAATCAGGCCGATAAAAGCCCAGGAATTTGATTGCTTGAGACATTCTTATAAGCCCTCCAAAATCAGATGCATTTTATTGCCTCAACAAGAGTTGAGATCAAGATGTTCTAGACGCTTATAGTTATTTACGTCCATTAATGAGGAATGCATAGAATGTACTAGTCGAACAAGCGGATGAATGCGTGCAACAGACGAGAAGTAGTTCTGAGAAAGGGGAGAGAGATTTGGTCCATGGCATTCCCGATGCTTTTCAAAGGATCTTTTGTTAGAATCGCATTGAATTTAATGCCAACATTAAGATTGATCTTTTGGTAGGTGACGATTCGATCCTCCTTCATTGGAATTAAAACAAATGGAAACGCGACACTGGAAGTCCTTGTTGATCATTGCGCTCGAGGAATATTGTTACCGCCGAAAGTGCTAGGGCAGTGCTTTCTTTCCAGTATGCATAAGCTTACGATGTCGTTTCCTCGCGAATTTCCTTAAGATAAAGTTGAGAAAAGAATTGATATTTGAGCATTTTGCAGTTTTCTTTACCCAAAAGCAAATGATTAAAGAAAACACAAAAGTGCCTGCGTACTAAAGGGTATCATCTACATCCAAACGTACTTTCCATATTGATTTAGAGGGACTTTATACTGTTTCCAAATCATTTAATCTTAAGAGTCAGTATTTATCCATTTTTGGACCGGGGAGCGGATGTAGAAGTTAATGTGGCGTTAATTCCAGCAAAGCTAGTTTTATATTCTGACTGAGATATCGCCTTTAACATTTAAAACTCGTAGCGGTTAACAGAAGAACGAGAGGAGTGACACATTGGACGATCGCAGAGGAAGGAGAAAGGTGGGAGAAAAGGTATAGTAAGAGCTGGGTTACATATCTACACTGTGTTCGTGAAAATTGACTTGTGTGTAATGGTTAAATAAAGTACGCGTTGAGGGAATGTCTAGTTTCATCTCCCTCGTGAGTCATTTCGTAGGTTTTATGGCTGAAATGACGTAGGAGGCATCAAGCTTGAAGCCTTTAGAATTTCAAATATAGCTATTGTGAATAATATCTCGTTATTATTTGAACCTTTACGATGTTAGAGAGGTCCAATAATTTGGGTTATAAGTTTCATTTGCTCTCAGTTTCCATTAACAAAGGTACGAACTTACCCCACTGTTTTGTGCCACATTTCACAAATCGAATATAACTCGGTAGATTTTTTAACTTTTACGAAGTTCAAGAACGCAATTTCACCCAAAAAGAACGCAGTAGGTAAAATTTACTTAATTCGATTCCGTAAAAGCATATAATATATTTGTAATTACAATAAGCAAGTATTAATTTCCAAAAGAACTTCCGTTAATTGACATATTTTAATACTTTCGGCCTAATGTAAAGAAATGAGCTGATATTTGTCAGAAAAATGAATTCCGCTAAAAAATGTTATGGCTTTAGTTTTTCCTTCCATCAGGCAACTTTTGAAGAACAAATCAGAATTTTTTCCAATTTTTTTCCGTGTTTTCTTACTTTAAACTCTCATTTAAAAGTCCCTTTTTTCTGCGTCGCCATATCTCACATATGTAAGAAGTATTTAATATTTAAATTGTTATTTTCGGAGTTTTCGCTTGGCAAGATTTAAAATAAGAGCAAAAATTTTCAATATCCTGGTGAATTAAAAATATTTGTATCTATAAAAGTGACATTGCAAAATTGGTTTCTAAGGTCAACTGAAATATTGATTTTCTGAACTTGACAAGATTGCACATTTAATTGCACACATTGTATTATATTTGATAAAATGAAATAGTTATAATATGAATGTAATTATATAATATGCTGTATGGAACTCAGCTGGATAGACGGATTAGAAACTCGGGAAGGTCTTGATGAAACGGTCTACTTTTGGGAAAATCACACCTTTAATTCCACGTTCGAAGTTGAAATCTAATGCACAGTTCATCTAAACCGATGCTTTGAACTGTTTCCTTTGACAACCTCTAAACCGCACTTAAAACTGCTTTAAGAATTGATCCTCAAAGATACTTGAGTTAAATAGAATCCTTACGAGGATTAAATAGGTGACCAAGTCCAAATCAAGCCTAAGGTAAAGGCCTAAAGACTCCTTTAACGTAGAGAAATTATAGCAACGAGAAAAAATGGCTAGGATTTAATATGTATTTGTCAGTGAAACTAAGGAGAATGTGCTCCTTCGCGAATGAAAGGGTCACAAATAAGACACATATCGTCGCACACCCGGTGAACACCCAACCACACTGTTTATGTGTGAATAATAAACTGGTGGTGTAATATGAGTCCCTCAACAGAGAGACTTCAATAAGTCGACCGCCCTAGGTACACATTTGATGGAATTTTGCTCATTTTGCTTGGGATTTTATTTTATGCGTTTTTGCCTAAGGATTCGAGCTAATTTCGGTGCTGAAGAGGTGAAAATTGAAAATTGTGTTAGTCCAATTATATCCCGTTTGAAAGAATCCGTGATCATATCCAGTAATCGATGATCCAGTGCATTAGGAACGAAACTTACGATTTTTAATTAAGTGATCCAAAATTTAGTTTGGCTACCTAAACTTCTCGATCTGTGATAAACGTAGACTTGACATATGAAGTCACAGTTTTCAGTCAATTTTAACTCCTGTTCCAGAAAGTGGTATTTTATAATGCTTTGTCTGTACAGATAAGACAAACAGTGCGACTGACCCTCGACAGAGTCGTATGTCCCTGTTGTTCGCCCAAACCCCACAAAATCCTTATGCGTTGTACCTGTTGCGGCCTCATAAATCCTCAATACAAGGATACAACACCAATCACTCAAAATATTACTTCAACGCAACCATCATCAAATTGTAGGAAAAGTGATGCCACGCCGCCCCAGCATTGTGATTGTTTTCAAAATAGCTGCAGAGCAGTGAAATTCGATGTTCCTATTGAATTATCCTACAAACATTCTGACTGGAATCAGATCTACGTGAGTGAATGAATTATTTGTCCTATTCCTTTTTAATAATTTCAAATACTGACTAAATATTTTTTAATTTGCAAACCATTTTTTTGTATCATTACACAAAAATTAACTTATTGTACAGCTTATAAACACACGAGAGGCAAAATATCCCAGTAAGGGGTGTAATGAGGAGTCGAACGGGAGTATTTGGTGAAAAGTGTCATGTCAAATATTTGCATCTGATTTCTGAAGGTATCGAAATCAGTTTCTACTGATCAAATGTTCCAATATTCATGAGTTTCTAAGCGTATTCATTCCCGTGATATTCACAGCTTGTTGAATGGATGGCCATGTCACACTGTTTCAATTTTATTCTCATCCAGTTATGAGTAAGTTGATAAGACTGGTGAAGCACTTTAAACATCGAGGGCATCATTAAGCGCATTATATCATATTAGAATAGGAGACAATTTCGGGTGACAGTTTGCAGTAAAAACTTCACTATTCCAGTTTCTAGCTACGTCAGACACTTCCACTAAGTTATCTTAATACTCTGTTCGTTTTACCACCGTCGAGGGTGGAAGTCACCTTTAGCTATCATAATACAATTATTAAAACTTTTTCCTGTAAATGACAAACCATACGTTTGTTCTTGGCAGCAAATTGACATGCCGCATAGTATTTACTTGAAAATTTAAAAAAGGTATTTGAAAATAGATAAACAAACACAAACAAAAACAACCTTATAAAATAAATCAGATGATGGTTAAAACAAATTTCACTGACTTCCAGTGAAATGTAAGCTCTACTAAAGCTTTTATCATTATTGTCCTTACTCTAAAAAATTGACAAATAGGAGAAATTTTCGAATAGTCGACAAATGGGAGTGGTTCGCCGTGATAATGTGACAACATGTACGAAAAAAGAGCTTTTAACTCTTCTAACAGTAAACATTTTTTTTCTACATTTTCTATTCCTAATGGAGAATAGAAAGTCATTTAAATTACTGAGCTTGTTGGAGTTAGATAACAACCAACGGTTCACAGCTAGCAAATAACGATGGCGATAGCAGTTACCACTTCGTAGCTGTTTGAGAAAGAGCTAACAACGATCGAGGAGCAGAACACCAAGAGGTGAGTAGACCAAAAATGTACTCTAGGAAACCACGGCGAGTTTGAAACGAGTGATGGGGAGAGAGAGAGGGATAGAGAGGGAAGTGTGCTGAGGAAAAGAGGAGGTGAGCAAGAAGCGTAAGAGCCCGTAACTGACCCATGTGCGTAGTTCTTGTATTGAAAACAGGGGTAGCTTTATATGAGTCACTTGGGTAAGGCTACGTGAGAACATGAGCGCAGATGTGCTTTTTAGATCAAACGAGGCGGTTATAGAAAAAGGAGGGAAAACGATGGACGCGTTTAGACAGGGCGAAGAGGGATCATGCGTCATAGGGACATAAATGTGATCGCCCCAACTTCATTGGCGAAAAACCGAAGTATTGTCGAGGAGAATGCAAATAAAAGGTAATTCTGGAAATGCATAGAGAGTTATCCTTCAAGCTCAGCTATTGTAAATATGTTTTTTTTCTGAGGCATTATTTAAAAGAAACGCCTCGTTTTCATTTATAAATATTTTTAAAACATGTTACTTCGGGAAACACATTTGATATTATCTATTTTCACCTCAATTTATATTTTTAACCTTGCTCAATAAGAGCTGGGCATTTACCTAATCAACGCATGCAGCATACGAGAACCGGACAATACGGTGCATAACTTTCAAGTTCTTGTGGAAAATGAACCGTGAGACTTTGCAGTTGCCTCGGTCTTGATTGAGGACTACTTATAGAAATCCCATTCCATGCAACGCAAAACAGCAAGTGGAGTAGTCGCTTGGCCACGTTTTCTCTACTGGCTTAATGTATTGGGCGAAAATATTTTTCAGTTGACAGAACTATTCTAATTCAATATTTAATTAAATATTTTATTAAACATTTAATGTCATTTGTGCTTAAGCTAATTTTATAACTTGTTTTATCTAAATATTCAGTATATCCTTTAATTTAATAATCCTCGGCGTTGATGTTTTGGTCTCCTGCAGTCCTAGGTTTATTGTCCAGCAGAAAGGCAGTTTCAGACGGGCAGTTATTGCTAATTAAATTACAATATCTTGAAATAATGTATAATTACATTAAAGTAATAAGGTCGTACGAGGAGAATTTGCAAATTTAAAAGACAGTTATTGCTTCAAATGTTTCCCTCATTTTAAAATTATGATACAGGAGGAAAGTGTTGATGTGATATAAACCAAAATATGTTGCAGATAAAATGATGGGGCAACTTAATATGTAATTGTAACCTGAAGAGGCAAACAAAGGATGCACTGAGAAGTTCTTTAATGAGACTTAGTAGAGTAAGACAATAGGAGAGCTAAAACACCAGATGGTAAGAGGGCCTGCACATAGAGAAACGTTGACTGTGAACCTGACTGAAGGAGGTGATGAGCAGAATTTGGAGAGAAGGGCGCTGAGTAGATTTTAGGAAGAAATGAAATGCCTCAAAATTGAGTAGGAAGAAGATTTAATCTGTGTAAATGTAGAGAGTAAGTCGGAAGGGATGGATATTGTTGAAAGACAACTAATATTCGGCTGGAAAGGTAAGGCTAAAGACCTTCCAATTGAGTTAAAATGGGGGCTGTATAATTTGACGAGTATCTGCGTTTCTGCGGGAGTTTTGAATTACATATTGATGTGTGCATGACGACAAGATCTTGCCGATTGATAACGTTCCAACAATTGCAAAGCTGTTTTAAAACGAACTCAGTTAGACTAGAAGCAATTAAATTTTAAACTACTCATAAAAATTTAATCGAAAAATATTGCCTAACAGAACATTCTATATGAATAAGCATTAAATATTTAACCGCATTATTCCATAAATTTGAGTAAGAGAAAATGTAATCAATACCTGAGATACTGCTTTTGTTCAGACAACTGATCATTTGATATTACTATTCCCCTTCTCTTCTCCCTTCTAAGTATTGATCGAGCCTTTCCATCAAATAAAAATGTCTGGATGATATGAAAAGCGTTCGCTACTAGGACCATTAGTTCACGCAGTACTGAATCTTATCAAAGAACATCTTCATCAGAGCTTAGTGCATAAACATTAGCATTATTAAAAAGGAATATTATTTATGAGAGGAAGCCGTCATAAGCAAAGTTCAAGGCTACAAAACTCATTCCTTTTGTCTCAATGCAGTCAATTCTTGCAGATCTCCTCTAACTCATCCATCCATATCGTAGCCTACGCTGCTTCTTAAATCTTGGCAGTTATTCGAGGCAGAAAAAAACTGTTATCACTTCGGTGGTGTTTTGACCTCCAAATACTGATAGCACGAAGGTGACTTGCATTCATTTATATGTGGTCTCTGTTCAGTTGATATAGCATCTTGGGCGCAACTGTGCTCCTACCTTATTTCGCTCTCCGGTCTGAGTCATCTGTAGTCAAGCGATATCTAGTGGACAAATACTAGACTTCCTAGTATCATAACATTATAGGAGACCTCGACTTTATAACATTTGAATTTCAGCTTTTATTGTTTCATTTAAGATACTCCGATGATTCAATTACCATCTTGAGTTCTAATAAATAAATCTTAATCGATATTTCCTTGAGGGATCAGTATTGTTTCCGGGGGAACGTCCTAATTCCATATTATGATGAAAAGAATTCTTCTCTATTTCCAACGGTTTTCAGAATGTCATTAATTGTCCGAAGAGCTTCATGCTTGGCTTAACACAAAATTTACTCAAATAAATTGATGTGGAGAGTGGTACTTTTCATTAAAAAATAAAAAATACATAAATGAAATCAAAATGAAATGTGAAACTAGTGACCTTGTTTATTTTTTTTGAATGAATTATTTTATTTTCGCCTGAGAGTTTCTTTAAAATCATTTTGTTTTAATTCACTATTTTTAAAAAATTAGGGACCTTTCCGTCGGTTATAATAAACTAGGAAAACAAATTTTTGTGGAAATAATTGAATTTTCGATTATTATTTGTAAATAATGCTTTCACAAATTTTTTGAGCAACATAAAATATTTTCATTTTAATATTTTTTCCAATAACTCTATCTTGCATTTTATTGGCTGATTTGAATGTTAAATTTTGCAGTTATTAGCAAGTAACAAATTGATTTTAAATACAACGATTATATTCGTAGACAATTTGTCATTTAAAATAAGAGGTACCTTTTTTCAATGGTCTTGAGGTCAAAATCACCGCTGAAATTTAAATAACACTCAATATATCCGGAATAGTTTGAATTTTCATTCTGGAAAAGAGTTTGTTAATGAAGTAATGTAATCACTCGATCCAAATCAAGAGTGAACAAGAAGAAATCAAACACCAATGGTTAAAATTCGAGAGAGCTCGACAGTGAAATAAAGAAGAACCAAGTTCATGAGAGTAGGAACAAGGATAATGGAGAACGAAGCAAATAATGAGGGAGCGCAAAAAGGTCGAGTATTTGTATCACTTGTCATAAAATCACCGTGTGTGAGATGACACTGGCGAAACCTGACCCAATACGAAGGAGATGAGCAAAAGTTGATGATCGGTGTTCTATACGGACAATTTAAAAAGCGGTGATTACATTCAGTTAAAGCAGATCTTAAGGTCTAAAAAACATTACTTTGCATTAAAAATTTTACATTAACATGTTCTGAAGGGGTGAGAAGTCTACACCTTCGTCTCAGTCTTTAATCTTGTAATTCTAGTGAAATGAATATTTTCTTTATATATTATATTATATTCAATTATTTTTAGGACAATAAAGGTGCATTGGATCATTCACCTCATCCAACAATACGACACAATAACGTCTCAAATAAATATCGGACTTGGGACCATCGCAATTGTACAGCAACAGCTGTTTTGGTAGCATCTCCCAAAGCGACGCATCATCAAGAAGAGAACGTACGATTACGTCGATCCTCACGTCACCACACACAAGCTCCTCCTTCCAGTGACATTCAGATGTCAATTCTTCCATCATCTCGGCAGCGACGAAAAGGTCAAAAGGTCACATTCTCCTCATCGCATTCCGGCAATCGTCGACATCGCCGAAGTGTAGATACGGCGTTGTGTCAACAGCATCCCCTTCCAGAAAGATATCTCCGAGTTCGAGAAGTTGAAATCGTCGAAGATTCTGACAGTACCGAACACAATTCCTCCAACAGTACAGAAGACGGTGATTTGAATTCAGAGATTGACGCCTACAGTAGATTTCTCTTTCCCTGTTGTTTTATCCTCTTCAACTGCACCTATTGGGGATTCTATTTAATCATCTCAGATCCGAGTTTCACAGATACTTGAATTATCTGATCTATTTTAAACCTTTCTTTTGAATGCTCAATGGACCATTGATGGTGACAAGAATTAGATTTTCTGTTAGAGACGAATGCCAAAGTCGCCTCAACGCTCTAATCTTTCCCGGTCTCTTTCAATCTTCTACAGCTCTATTCTTCTTCAAAAAATTTGGTTTCCTTATGTACCTCTGTCGATACCTGTGTTAATTTCCTCCTCCTCAAATTCAATTAGCACCAATATTTTGTAAAGCTTAGTGAGTAAGTGAAGACATACAATTTTGAGATGAATCCAACTCTTTTTAATTTTCTTCGACATGAGTATCTTAAAAATAGAATAATTCTAAAATTATTCTAACACTGGAAAAGCTTCAGATTATGCAAACTAGCAAAATGCTGTGATGAATAAATCGAGTGAGGGAGGTCAAATTGGATTAAGCAATGGATGAAGCATGATTCTCACTGAAAAAATTTTCTTGAATAGATCTTCGTGTATCTGGGTGAGTTCGTATCCTCGATATTCGAAGATTATTAACCATTTCAATCTAAATAAACGGTTAGCCATGCCATGATCCGCAAAGTTGGATCCGAAAAAGTTCTTTTCTTAACGTATCTAAGCTCGCAAGAGTTCACTCAAAGGGAAATGATATCAGATTACATTATTAGGCACAGTTTTTCCTCTCTGGATAATTTGAGAATAAACTTTTCTTGTCTGATTAACATGATCGCTAATAATTGATAATTTTACTTCCAGCTATTTCCAAACGTACAGATCATCGAGCATAATCCATCTCCCTTTTTCAGAAAGTGTGTGGCAGATCTCCCGACCTCTAATTTGCTCTCCAGTGTTTTCCCTGTTTTAACTTATCTGTGTGCTGCTAGTTGGTAGTTGACACCTATTTTCACTATGTAAAATTGTTGGCAGAATAAGGTCAACTTATTAATTTAAATAAATCCATAAAAAGTTCTTTCACGAGTGACGTTGGACGTTAAAACTTCTAGATTTGGATGCTCAAACAATCGAGAATCTTCATTGTTTACTGTAAATGATGTTGTAGTGATCTGATTGGCACCAAGTACAGGAAAATCAATGTTGTCCATCAGATGAGTCATTTTGACATGACTGATGAAGGGTATGCATTTGCCTGATTCAACTAGTTTATCTCCATTCCCAAAGTATAAATTCCCATATTACATCTGCTTCTCTCACCGCATCTGCCTTTTTTGCACTTGGAGTATTCACCAAGAACTACGGATCACTCCAGCTCTCTCGATCTACATCCTCTCATGAAGCGAACTACTACTAATAAATCCCGCTTGTTCTATCATCTTTCTCCATTCCTTTGTTGTGGTGAGGATTAGGAGAAGAAAGGATATATAGTTTAAAGCGTAGATAAGGAAAAATCAGATACCTTCGTTGCTTGTGTCAACTTCTAAGATTTTATAGATTTCATGAAAAATATTTTAATCCCAAGTTTAATAAAAATTCCTCTAGGAAGTCAACTTAAATGTCATCGGTTCTCTCGATCAGGATCAACAGACCTCATGCACTGGAGTTGTCCATTTTGATTCACCACTCTACTATATGGGAATTTGATATCGCCATTGTTACAACCATCTACTCAGCCAATCATTTCCCCCCTTGAACGGCAATTCTTCAGTGATCGTCTAAGAACAACAGGATTTCTCTCACCTTAGTGATCAACTGTATCCCTTTGACCAGCAGCAAATAATTTTATAGAAATTAAGATGTAGCGTTTAATTACCTCAGTTTGAATTAATTATAAATTTTGTAGTAATTGCCATAAAGATAATACATATACGCAAAAAGAGTTTTAGAATTTCGTTCTTTTTCGATTTAAGAAAAGTTTATCGATCTGATTTCAGTTAAAATATCGAGTTTGCTCATTTGTGTCTCGTGGTATCCCAAGAACTACCACCAACTCCAACCGTTTATGAATATTAGAAGTGGGATATACTTCGGAGAAATTGTGAAAACTTGACGATTTATGACACTGTATAGCATACAGATTATCAGGAATTTAAAAAACTAAAATTAATTTATTACCCTTAAAGATAAAGAGAAAACATCCCTTTAAAAATTCTTTTCAATTAAAAATTACTCAAAATGTTAATAAAAAGTGAAAGCGGGTTTTCCTGTTTATTAATTTGTTTTTCTACTGAAGTGAAAAAGAGGGTCTGAAATGCCTCATTTCCTGCTTTCAAAATTAAATTATTCTTGGTGTTTTTGTCAGAGTGCATGGACGACTAAGTGCTTTCCATCCGCCCTCCACATGAGGTTAGAAAAATCCTCCAATTTGTATCCGGGATTGTAAAAAAGTGAGAGAATGAGAGACTTTTCAATTTAATCTCGACCAGATGTTATCAAATTCATGAAGTCCTTTTTACAAAGAAGAGTAGTTAGAAAGCATTAGAGTTGTTAAAAAAGATTTGAACATAAAGAAGCACAGCTGGAAATAAACAGAGAGGAGGGTAGAATATGCCTTTATTGAAAAGTAAAGATATCTCTGGAGCTTGAGCTCCAAATCGCGCCTCTTTGTCCTCAGCATCCTCAGAACTACTGATACGTTCACTTCTGTTGGAGAATAGTTTTCCAGTCACCTGAGGACGACTGCTTCTACTTTCACGAACGAAGATTTAAATTCTCCCGTAGCTTCACTATCTTGCTTTATTTCTGAGCCCGATGCTCGGAGAAATGGAGTGAATTTAAGGAAGGGGCGACTGTACCACCCATACCTTCATATTTGTAGAGCCTTTAACCGGTGTAAGGTAATACTTGTGGCATTGAAACCCGCTTCATCTTTTTACCTAAGTGGAGAACTATATTCAAAAATTGAACTCTTTATCAATAGAACTGGAAACAATGCCAGAAATGGTTGTCTTCGTAGAGTAAACGAATTTCCCGAAGAGGACAATTATTTTGCCAACTTTTCAAGCAGTTCAAGATTGTGATCTGTCGTAAGGAGAATCTATACTGTTTTATTAGAAGTCTTTGTCAATAGGCCGAGAAAAACACTTTCTGAAGCTATCAAGTTTCCATCATGAAGCACGACGAATATCACACATATTTTTCCAGATTCTCACTTGCATGTTTCATTTCACCAATTTTACGAGTTTCCCAAATTGATAGTAATTACAAAATATTTTGTATCATAGTAATATAATAAAACAGCGTATCAGTAGTACAGAGGTCAACGTGCGTGTAGAGTTAGAGGTCACGAGATCGATGATCGTTGGAGCATTGATCAATGCAAGCGGAAAACTGAGGAGTGACAAAATATCAAGTTCTGATCAAAAGGACTCTTGAATACCTTCTCTATACCTAAATCGTATTTTGTAGAGACACTAACTATTGTTTAAACACATGTGAACTACGTGACTTTAAAGAAGCCATTAAACACGACGGAATTAGTCATGGAGCAAATTTTCGAAATATCTGTGATCAGATATAAAATTTCATACGGGCTGCTCCGGGGAATTCAAAATGAAGAAGAATAAAGCGCTCCTAACTGCTTAAACGCTTATGACCTTCAGAATAAAGTATTACATTTAAAGCCCAAAATGGAATTAAATTTAAAGACGACAACATCAAAATGCTCGAATTGAATTATTTAATTTCTTAAACCTCTGCATTAGAATTCGAAAGCCATACTTTCCTTCGTCAAATTCTTAACCTTGATACAATCGACTAATTAACTGACATATTATTCTTTCAAACAAATGGGCAATACTTTTCGCCGAAATCACGCTCTCGATGATAACTAGTCTTCTTCTATTTGCACAGAAGAAAATTCAAACCCAAAAGTTTTAATAGGTAGATTCAGTCGACGTCAACGTAATGACGGGCAAACCGGAAGCGTGCCAAATAAAAATTTTGACTGTTTTTAAATGAGTAGGGGTGATTAATCAACCGTAAATAACATAACCAGAATCATCCGCTAAGAAAATTAACATTATTTTCACGATCGAATGATCATTGAACCTATTTATGGCAAGTATCAACACTAATATCCTTCTTTTGTTTCCTGCCAAAATCAAAACCATTGGCAGTACAAGTAAATATTGATTGAACATTCAATTGATCAATGGAGTTTATCTGATAACAGATATGGTTAAAATATCGATTCTGTGCAGGCTAATGAGCAAAGCCTCAGAAGAAACGTTATACCTTATTCCCTACCTTGGTAGATGGGCTAATTCCTTGAACCTTATTTTATACCTTTTCTCAATCCGTTCCTCTTATGACTCATCCTACTCGACTATTTGACCATTTTGAGCTTTAATTTCGCACCTGATAATTTCTCCGATTTCAGTTTAGGAAGCAATTGCTTTCCTTTTTTACTGTTTAAATATCTATTTCCTTCTCTCCTTCCAATTCGGTGGTAACTGAATTAATAAAGGCAATAGTTATGCATTGGTATTTTCCACAGTAGTTTTACTGAACATCTACAACTGTGCGCCTGCGTATCAGGGTTTTTCAGACGTCTGGATTAAATTGGTAGGAATAATGCGTATTAAAATCTAGACAGCTCTTAACTGGCATGTATTAGGAGTAGAATTCATATTTTGGTAGGACAATGCTGTCCCTACGAATGGAAAATTAATTAAGGTGAACTTTGTGGAGAAGTTTTAAGAGGAGATAATCTTCCCCTAATTCAATCTCACCGAAGCACCAGATATCATGGAGAATTCAGCCCATTTGTGAGCTATAAGCAAATGAATAAATTCTATATCAGCTAATGAATGAAGTGAGAAGGCACAAGACTAGAAAGGGGCATCTGCTTAAGGTGAGCGTGTTTAATTTGAACAGTTGACTCAAGTCTGTGCATGCTCTGCTCAGTCTGTGGTGAGAACACGGTGAAAGTACTTGTCAAAGTAATCTGTGACCATTTAGTGTACTTTATTAGAGATAACTGTCCATAGCTTTTCTGTAAGCCATCATTTTCAAATTTCCATCAGTTTTCACTGAAATACAACGCAGCAGAGTGAGTAGAATATTGTGAGAAATTGGTTTACTTACCGAGCTTTTGATGAGGGAAAGGACGAAGAACAAAAGGGGAATTGCAGAGGTAGTAGGTTTACAGAAAGGATATATTTTTAAGTGAAGGACGCACGAAGACCCTGCGGAGAGTTTGAGATTACTTAAAAAGTTATGTACCACAAGATCTGTAACCGTGGGTACGCAGTAATATATCATTAAAATAAAGTAGATCTCTAAGACCTTCGAGATAAGCATTTTAAAATTTAAGACAATAAATGTTATGAAAGCATAAATACTAATGCCAAGAAATGATTGGAAAGGCGATCCTGGAACACAAAGACTGCTGATAAAGTATTGCAGGAGTGGCTAAAGAAAATTTGGGCTAAATTGCCGGAGAGGAAAGAGCTTCGAAAACAGTAGTTACCTGAACAATCTCCTGAATTATATTCCGTCCGTTAAAGGTGTGGAAATATGTTTAACTTGCTTATATTGATGCCAAGAGGATGTATTTGAAAGAAAAGTTGGTACAATTTCCCAAATGGCTAATGGCTTACGACCTAAGCCTATTATATGGAACGGACCATCATTGAAATACTGAAACGACTGGTGTTACGGCAGAATCTCTGTAACCCGATACTGGATGCATGCTGAAGTAATCAGATTTTATAAAATTAAGGTATTAAGGACTGACCTAGTTAATTACTTAAGCATTTTCCTTCTTGACACGATGGGGAAATACTTTGCATCGATGATCTGTGAAAGCTTTAATTTGTGTATAAGTACCCAACGTGGATTTCGTGCAGGAACGTCTACAGAACAGGCGAATTTTGCTGTTAGAACTGTAATTCAGTGATCTGTCGACCGACATTGTGCAATAATGCTTATCCTTGTTGACCTAAGGAAGGCCTTTGATTCACTACTCATGCTTGAGATTTTAACAAGACTGTACTCTGGAACATGCTCTACTGCTTTTGACAACTCCAGATGGCCCAAAATACCAAAAGGACTCAAGAGAAGCACTTTTTATTAGGAAGGGCGTCAGATATAGATTCAATAAGGATTCACATATTAATCCAACAGATTACTGAAATTCAGTAATTACATCCTGTCTGATCAAAATTTATCATAAGATTAGCAGCCATACAAAAAATATAAGGTCTTGATGGAAAAGTTGGAAAGGTGATAAAAATCGCGAGCCTCTAGGATTGGGAACTACGCACGAAGAGCCAGAAGACCCGCTTGTTTGCATTTTAACATATTTCGTCAATAACGACATGAAGTTCGATTATACTCAAATCACCAAGTCTCAAATGAATTTTATCATGTGATCAGGCGATGAAGATCTGGATGCCACGGCTAAGTTGGCTAGTCTTAATTAATACCGCTGTTGAGCTCAAGCTGATTTAAGTGCAAGGTGTCTTCTGTTACAACACAGGTACGAGTTATATAGCAAAAGTGCAAGAAAAATATTTAGAAGATGAAATCCATGAAAATGCGCCTTGGTACACCTTGAACACCACCCACAGTCATGATCATTTAATAAAATCAACGTGCCCAACGATGCTGCGGTTAACGTGTTTGTCTACAAAGTCGGAGGTCACGGGTTTGAAGCTTTTCGGATGGATACTCCATGTTCTGGTTAAATTTGACTATTAAAAGGAGCAGCAAGTCTCGAATTTTTCACCGAGAATGCTCCATAATGAGTGGTGGAATAAGCTATCTCAAATAGGTCAGAAATTTTGTACAAGTAAATAATAAATTAGTTTTAAATGATATAATTATGCGTTCATTTTACTTTCAAAATTAATATTGCCGTTGTTTGCCATAGAAACTATTTATTTCAGGGAACAGCGCGAAGAAGCGTAGTACTTTTAAGTTTAATACGTGGACAAAATTATGAAGTAATGGAGCGTTATATCTCACATGGTTTTAATGATGAGGTCGGATTTGGGAGAGAAAGTCCTCGTGGCGCCAAAATCGCAGTTAACTCGTCTTAAAATTCCCATTTCTTTGGTTAAGTTTGTTGGCTAATGCATGATGCTGATGGTGGCGTTTTTTGACTCTGTGTGAGTAGGTGGGGAAATCAGGAGTAAAATGCTTTCGAATGGCGACGCAGTTTTCCCTCAAAAAGCGTCTAAAATCTTTGCTTTGCTTCTTTAAGTTTTTAAGAATTATATCCAAATATTGTTACAATTTTGTTTATATATGCTAAAGTAGTCAAAGTAGTCCCAGGTTATGTGGACTTCTCTTAATTAAATTCACAAATAATTAAATTAATACACGAATTTCTCTATAAATAAATTTGGGATTACTAGAAGTAAATTCCAGCTAATTTCAGATTTAAATGAAGACTTTTGTGTGTGACGCGGCAGAGCTGATCTCTTTTTTGCTCTGGTTTTTGTCCTCACTCTAGATAGTAATTCTTTGGCGGCTCTCAGGTGAAGCTACCGGAAATAGGATAGAATGCAATTGGGAGATTGGGGCGCAAAGGGCATAAAATTTTGTCTCCTTTATACGCGCTAGGATTTTGCTAATGGCGACACTTTGTAGCTTCGAATCAATTCTGTCCTTTTTTCATTATAAAGCCGAAAAAAGGACCACCCTCTATCTCAACTCCACTTTGTCGGTTTTATGATGTAATGCACTCTTTCCCAGTAAAATAAATACGGAAAAATCCATCAGAAGTAAGTTGGATGATCTTATAGCTATTAAATTGTGCATTAATTCGCTTTGAACAGGCTTTTATTCGATCTTTCAAACTTTCGTGCCAACGGTTGTGAACTTGTCTTACGGAGCGAAATTGATTATTGATGGAGGTAAGCGAAATTCACAAGCTTCATCCTCAGACACTGAGTTATGGAGTGCTGGTTTCCTGAGTTCACACCAAGATAGGTAAGACCGTCTGTGGAGAAGCCGTCGCTGCGGTTATTGGCTGACCAGACAGTCCGTTATTTAGCACGGATCAAATTCTTTATAAGTTTATCTATTTTCCTATTGAGAAAGCTGTTGTTTGATCAACAAATGCAAGCATTTTTTCCTCCTGGGTTCAAGAAGTTTGAAAAACCCTGATTAAAGTCGACTAATCTGTTAATCACCTTCCCCAATTACTGCAAGGAAAAATTATTGTGTTTAATCAAGGTGAAATTACTTGGAATACTAAATAGTTGGCTCTAAAATGATCACGTGCTCTGACGTATCTTATGAGGAAACCCAATATAATATTTTAATAATACTTCAATTATCCCTTTTATCACATGTCTGAATTTGATCGGGAGGTTAGAAAATATATGCATTTTTAACTTCAGTCATCATTTCCACCACTTACTTACCTGATTCGCATTAAGATTTGCCGATATCTCCGAGATGGAGACCAGTAGGCAAAAGTTTATTGTCGGCTGATATGAATTTTCTCACCAACCAATCTGTGACTCAAAATGATTGTCAGAATCGAGCAATATAAATTCTCAATTTATTAATGTAACTTATTGTTACGATTCAAACTGAGTACCCGACGTATTTGAGGGTCATGAATTTCGTTGATTTGACCTTGAGAATGTGTATCACAGATGAAAATCGATACAAATTTATTGTAAATTACAAAATTCACTATGTTGGAATAAAAAGAATAATAGGATTGAATGAAATCTTTAATTCCGGAACGCATTGTATTTTTGAATATTTAGAGTGAAGAACTACTTAATACTCAAACATAAAACCATCACTCCCTGCTCTAATAAACTTTGCCATGATAAAATCGAGTAGCTCTTATCATTCTGCAAGCACTTTGGCTACTCAAAGGAAATGTGCAAATCGCATCATCAACAGTCCGATTTAACCAACTGGCCAATAGGCTTTGGATGTCTTGGACCTGGATTCCCTCAAAGTTGGAAGTTTAGAATATTAGGACGCTAAGCGATGAGCTCTATTAAAAGAAGTAAAGTACGTAGAGTCTGAATCGAAAATCATATGGAAATCTACCAAACAAAAGGTCGTGTCCAGGGGATTATTTAAACGTGAGGTATAAAATGTTTCAATGGAAGATTTATCAAGGGAATTAGAAAAGATTGAGGAGTTCAGTTTTAAAACCAAGATTTTTGCATTGCTGAAGTTGAGTTTAGAGTCAATTTGACCTTTAATCGTCAATCTTCATCTCTCGATATTTTGATTTTCTTTAATTTTAGCTTTGAAGACGAAAGGCATGATAAGTGCAGTAGATATTAATTTTGAAGAAAGAACGATTTTGTTTATTTGCATTTTCCTGATCCCACTCACTTCAAATGTCTTTGAATATGGAAGAATGCTTTCACTCGTACTGACTGAGATTCAGTAACGAAATGGTGTTTATGCTACTTCACTCTTCAAGTTTTCAAAACAATTTCTTCGAATAAGCTAATCGTAATTTTTTCTGATTACATCACAGCTTCCTAGAGTTCACTGAAGTTGAAATATCATTCAATTTGAAATATTTTGGAAATTATACCTTTTTGTTTCTCTGGCTTTATATCCAACCTCTACTCTTTCACTGTTGTAAATTCCCTGACTCAGATACTTTTCAGTACCTAAAATAGCACTTCTTAGTTGGGGTGAAAAACTGCCATTGTTATTAATTCTTTTGCATTTTAGAAGGTACCGGGAAAAGAAAAGCTCTACTGTGACACGAAATAAGAGCGCAAAAAGGTGTGAAACCTACATATTCCATGCGCAGACACGTACATGCTCATAAAATGTGAGCGGTTAGAACACATCTTTCTTGATTTACCAGACGCGCCATGCCGTGCACGTTCATTCATTGATTACGGCGGGAAACCAATCGAATTGTGAGTAGATGACCAATCACCAGCCACTTGCGTTAAAATGTTGATTTCTCTACTCTTTCAATCATTGTCATTCATTCAAACACTTCATAAGTCCAGAAACGGACCAAAAAGGAACTGCATCATGTGAACCTAATGCAATTTGATGGAGTGAAATGCACTTTATTTCGGATATCCATTTGCATGTGCGTAGTTTAATTTGATTGGCTCCTTGTCAGGAGGGTACTTCGTTTAGCTCCATCCATGTTTAAGAGGCGTATTTTTATAATTTTAACTGCGAACTTAAGGACAGTTAAAACAGTCCCTCAAAAATGAGATAGGTCAAAATATTATTTTTTTATTACTTTTAACGAAACGTTTATAAATCCAAACAGAAAATGACATTCATATTTCAGGAATTATAGTTCCTATCAAAACTTTATGTCAAATATATCCACCTATATATGAGTTTTAAAGTATTCGGCATTCTTTTAACTCATAGATAATAAAAAAAGATTAAATTTTAAAAGTCAGAAACCGTTCATTAAAACGTGAAAATTGGTTCGAATAGAAGTAGATGTGTAAAGCCAAATGGAGTAAATTCATTTATCCCCCTACGCTGAAATATTTTGTTGGATTTCTGCTAAATCTGACAACAGAGAGTTGATGCTCTAAAGTCATAAAACAAAGAATTGCGAGTAGACCAAACTATATTGAACAGCAGCATTCAGAATTCGGGGAGAAGGAGAAAACGGGGAAAATTAGGAGAGGGAGAGGGAAAGAAATGGAGAAAGGAAAAAGAAACGTTTGTACCGGATGTCTTTCAAACAACCCAATTAAATTAGCCGCGTCACCGTGAGACAGAGACGAGTGAAAAGTGATAATCGGTAACCTATTGCTGCGCTGTGATGACACTCCACTTACAGTGGCGCTCGAAAATAGTGGTGAAATTCCATATAAATGGTTTTATAAATGCGTTTTCTGAAAGTAATTGTGAAGAGCATTTGGAAGGCAATTCTTCAAGTCCAAGTTCTCCTAAATCTTGCAGGTCCGAATTTGACAAATGAGTTCATGCTCGCGAAGTTCAGTTATTTGAATTTAAAATAATGGAGGATGGGAATGATTTTCAATAAAATTTTGGAAAAAAATTTGTTTTTTTTTGTTATTGGTTGTACCGTTAATTGAATAAGAGGAGGTATTCATCACCCGAAGAATATACAAATAAAAATGTCAGATCGAAAAATTATGACAGTTATCGATTTAAACAAAGGATGCTAAATATCAACCGCAGAAGTTTTAACATCTTCTTTGTATGCACAATAGTCTATCTTCTGTGAATAAATTTAAATCAACTTTCTGAAGTACTTCTATTGTACTCATACAGTGACGTTGTTTCTCAAAATACTGCATATGAACCAAGGAAATTCAAGGTTGTCAGAATTTGTGTATATGTTAGTTAGTAGGGTTTGTGGTGTTACAATTACCCATAAAAGTGCGAAAAAAACGCACTTTTACACCTCCTCATTGTGGGAAATCACCCGACTAGAGGGAACAATAAATGTGTCTAAAAAGCATGAAACGCTTTTGAGGTGGAGGGATGGACTCAAAATTCGATAATCCAGTGAACGGCAGATGAAGTGAGTGAGCCGCTATTGAGTGCCTCTAAAGTATTCAGTTACATGTTCTAACAGTTCCTTTATTGTGTATCTTGAAGTTTGAGATCAGTAGAAATCTATTAATTGCTCGGTAGGTACGCAGTGACAAGCATAAGCGCAATACCAGTAATATTAGTAACGAAATTTAGAAACTTCAAGTAGAAGACATAAGTAGCAAAGTTACTTCACGACAATCAACAGACCGATTGTCTAATCAAAATGTTCCCTATCCTGGCGTCCGCTTCTACTATTCCATCTCGTATTTGTACACTTTCACGGCCAACTCCACAGTCAGGTACTCTAAAATTATGGGCAAATTCGACTACATACATGCATTTTTATATATGGAAAGAAGGGCAAAAATAAGCGTACTTCATTTGTAAATCACTCTTCCTCTCCAACTTTATCCATTATAGTACTATACTCACGGTGTCGAGCTTTATGGCGAATCCAGTCTTTATTCTGCAATACTGGGAACCCTGAAGAGGTCACTCGGTAATGATATCATCTGTTAAGAATGTTGTTTAACTACAGCTGAGGGGAAATTAGTTTTCTTCTTGATATTCCATTCTTTAGCATACAAATCAATCAAAATGCTTTGATATTTCTTAATTAATAATTTACAGTTTTCCCTACGGGGCAGGGGTGAGTTGAATGCATATTAAAAATTCATTGTTGAACAAAAAATAAAAAACTGTGAAATTTGAAAATTTTGCTATAAAAGCACATGACTGCCCTGCTTAAGCAAGAAAAACGATCTGTTTTTTGGGCTTGCAGATCGACCTGACTGTCAAACTGTCTGTATTTCACCCCCCTTCTCCTCAGCTTCTTCTTTTCACATAACTGAGATCAATTATATAACTTGGTGCATGCCAAAATTTGATCTAGTTTACTTCTACCCACAAATATATAAATAGATGAGTCATTTTTGCATTAGACAGATTTCCTCACGTTAGACACCTCCTTCTTAAACAGGATTAGAATGGCAAGAAAACTGGAATCTCGATTACCAATAAAAATGCTTATGTCGTCGCTCAATTTTGATTCACTTCAACTCGCTTTTCGATTTTCATACTTTCACTGCAGACACTTCGTTTCTGGTCACTCTCCTGCCTTCCCTTTCTCTTGTGGTATATGGTGAACTATTCACTTAAAATTCGTACTTAGACTCAGGTCTTTTGCATTTGGGGGAGACAACTATCCGCTTGTTGTCCCTAGAAAGACCTTCGGTTTTGTAAAACCTGTCATAGGATAGCAAAATTAAATCTCATTATCAACCTAATAAAATTTACAAGATTCCGCAAACTTCCCTCTTGACCTCGACAGGTCTTCTAAGTCTCCGACACCAGTGTTCACCACTCCTCTATACTTAAGAGAATTTATGGGAGAATTTTTCGCAGATCTTTTAATTTGCATTTGATGACCGAAGAGATTTGCGAGAAATCTGAAGGAGGTAAATTAGCATTAATGCTCTGGGGCAAAAATAATCCTTCATGCGGGAATAAGAGTTGAATCTGGCAAGTGGGATAGGATAAGAAAACGAGAAATTGCTACTTAATTGAATTTATTACGTGACTCAATATTCTGTGCTGTTGTAGTTGCAGTAGAGCAGATTTTTAGATTTCATTAACCCCACGCTCTCAGTCACTTTGCGTTTCGCGCGGTCTGTTGGAGGGGTAATTAAAACACACAAACCCCAAATATTGGGAGAAAATTAAAAAAAATTACATCCTCTCACTCAAACTAACAAAATTGAGACGATCTCTATTAATTTCTTTCTTCCTCTCCGCCCATAAAATTGCATTTCCGAAACAAAATGGTTCTGCTCCAAAAACCGACGAACTTGAAGGGAATTGCACTCACTAGCTCTCCTTGAAGATTAATTTCATCTCTCAGTTAAAAATTAACATTCCTAAAGAATTTGAAATATTCTACATTGTCAAACTGGAAAAATTATTTATTTGAAATACATAAAAAGAAATATTTTGAATTTAAATTTTCACGAGTTATATTTGATTGGCCATCTCTCTAGTTTGTGTGTTAATTGGACAGCTGATAGCTACCGCCATCAGTAGGCGGGATTTTTTCGCGCCGGATATATTGGCGCGTTTTTCAAACTCCCAGGTATATTCAAGCGGCCTTCAGACACATAACTTCCCCATTTCAAGGTCCTAATCACAACGCATTTACCTTGGATATTTCACAAAATTTAACTATGGCAATCAATGTAACTAAATTGTTATTCTTATGTACTATGATATGATCTTATCTCCTAGCCCAAGTTCGATATTTCGGTTTCTATCACGCATCTGCCAAGCTCTCCTGTCTCTGAAATCTGTCGCTTAACTCTGACAGCCAAGTCCTACAACTAGCTCCTCTCTGTCTCCAGCTTCTCCAACCAGATTCTGTCAACAACATCTTAAATACTTCCTGCGTTTGCAGTCCTCTTTCTCTCGTTCTGCTACTTTTCATTTACTAGATCTATTACCCTCCTCTTACTCTTTGAGGTCTTACTTATAGTGGCCCAAGCATTTAGCTCACAATATCCATTTCCTAATGTTCTCAAAGTGACACTATTGCATCTGTTTTAATCATGAAACGGATATTAATCAAAACCTTCAAAAAAGAATTGAAACGTATGCCTGATAATTCGGATTTGTCGATTGATCAATATACTACAGATGTCGCAGACGTGAATTCAATTGGGAACTTAGGGAAACATTCAGCAATTTGAACACAGGATCATGAGAACGATATCCATTAAATGAAAATTCACAACTTGAATTTGAAAATTCAATTGGCGTAAAACTGTATATCGGACCTTATTCTCATTTTCTGCTCGAATCCCTATTTCTCACACTTTACTGAACGATTCTGCTGCTATCGTGTTTATGTGTTTTCTTGTAAGTAGGAATTATAAAATTATATGGCCTCGCATAGGTAATAAGATTGATATAGCGGTAAAGAACATATTTTAATTGAGAATTTCCAAGATGAAAATATCATTACCTGGTTACTGTTTCACTCTACTGAAAATTTAAATTACCGCCATTATTACCCACAACATTAAATAAAAAACTGCGCAATTTTTAATTGAAATCGGTTGAAAAAGCCCAATGTAATAACGTTGAGAGGGTTGAGAGCCACATCACATAGATCGAATAGATGGAATAAGCCAAGGTCACTCATGTCGCCGGATCAGTTGAAAGGTCACAGGCAAGCCACCATTTATTAAATAGTGAATTAGATTTATATACAAAACATTTCTTTGTTAAACACCAGTCATATCTCGTCGTCTGTATCTCGGCGCGATGATACACAACTATTTAGGTATCTACGTGCAAACACGCAAACACATCGCGGGACCGCCTGTGGACACTGTAGTGGAGATCTTATTGCCACTCAATCATTTCTAATCGCCAGGTGTTGATGGACATCTACTGGCTATAGCACACAGTAAGTGATAAAAGAGAGAAGATAAAAAGATGCTGAGAACAACGTCAAGATATCAAGGAGTTTTGCTTCACTTGACTTCCGAACTCGAATTCTACAATATGTACTAAATGGGCAATTCACGTGACGAAGTTCAAATTGCACGATTCGTCCCATGGATTGCAATAATTGCTTGTCTGCGATCTTCAGTGCTTATTGGTCAGTATTATTTAATCAAGTGGAGCCGGTCTTGCCGCCTCATTTCGTTTTTTCTTCGAATAATCGAGAAGACAGAGTTTTCCTACATGCAGTTCATCAGCTTACAGTTTTAGCATAGCATATAAAAGCCTATATTGAGGTCTTCGCACGTACAGTTCTCCCATGGGACAAAATTTGATGTCCAAAGTTAGGCTCCATTATTCCAAAGGGTTCAGCTTTTGGATAGTTTTTATAGAAATTAAGTAAAATCGATATTAAAAATAAAAGTACAATTAATAAAATGAGCATATATCAAATCTCTTCAGATATGTGTCGACTGAGATATTTTACTTTGAATAACTTCCATTCTACCCTCCCCTTCTCGTTTGCCAGAACTAAACAATGTGGTTGGATGAGTGTGCCGTTGACCCCTGACTTGACAGGTTTGTATGACAGAGCAAATACTTATGTGTGCAAAGATTAAACATTTTACATCTCCTGAAGAACGACTTTTGAGGAAGATACGGTCCGGAGAATAACAGATGACCCCTTTAAAGCAAACATAGTTCCTCAACATTGGTTGAGTCAAACAGTACTTTATCTTCTTCCATTCTCCTTGAAACTCTACACTTTCCACTTTTTGAATGTATACTTATTTAAAACAAGCTCCAATCCCTGCTCACGCACATAATGATTTGTAAACACACATAAATTCAACGCAATTGGCTGATAAATATTTTAAATTCCGTAATAATAAGTTATCAATAACAAAAATATTATTCCAAAACAACTACTTCCTTTTGCCAATTAAAACATTATTAATAAAATTGATTATAATCTTTAATTTCACCATGTATTATTTATTTTGATGTGCCTCATAAATCCGGAAAGCAAAGGTAAACAAATGAGCCTTCGATACTTTTCCGGCCTGGTAGAAAACACGCAGTAATTGGCATTTTGTTTACGTGACTTGGAAATTCGCACAGAGTTGTCAATCACTCCATCAGATGTCATCCTCTAACGCTGGAAAGTGATTTCTTAAACAGACTTGGGAATTATCCTTTTAATTACAAACAGAGTAAATGAAGTTAATTCAGGGTGAACCATTGCGCATAACTAGCTGGACGAGGTCATTTTCGCAGTTTCAAGGAAATGTGCTGATTTTCGTCTTTATTGAATAAATTCTCAGCTATGATAATATTTTCCCTCCAATTCACCATGAATGGACAAAATTTACTGGTCTCCACTAACTGAAAATTATTAGCTCTTTCATCTCCGTCAATTTAAGATGGTGGATTTTGTTGAATATTGATCGAGAATATTTTGTCTTTTCAACTGAAATAGCGAGAGGGATCCTTCTTGATGAAGTAATACCGGTCAATAAGCACTAAGTATCGTTGATAGTAGTTACTGCTGTCCAGAGGAAGTGAACTGTCCGTTTAGTAAATATTGTGCAACCCGAGTCCAAAAATCAAATGAAGCAAGACTCCATGATGTATTGAAGTTGTCCTCAGCCAAATTTTGATCCCTTCCCCTTATCTTTTACTGGACTTATTGTTAATTGATTCCAAGTTCTTCCGAAAATTAGAAATTGTAACATTTTACTATTATTACAGTGAGTAATAATATATAATTTAAACAATTACTGTCAAGTTCAGAAAGGGAGGAGTTTGATGAAGTCCAGATATTTGCTTTTAAATTCCAAAAAGATGGATTTTGGCTGCTTGCACTTCTGCACACTTCAGTCATAATATTCCCAAGTCTACAGGTCTATGTACCATATTGACACTTCTAATTGGATGAATTTAATGAGGCAATCAGAAATAAAATCCTCTGTATCCGCCTTTATCTCCTGTTTCCACCCAACAAAAGTTCTTCAGTAGTGTACTTTTAATTTGGCAGAAATCATCAAAAGTTAAGAGCGTAGAGTGGGGGCATGGCATCACCATACTCTCAGTCTCTAACTATACAAACCCTAATCGGTTTCTAGCACTCGTCTTTGGAAGAGGTGCAGTATCAGAAAGCCTCTCTGATGGGGATCTTGATTTCAGTAAATCTAAGAGTCAGCTATGGTATCCTACGGAGAAGAGCAGGTTACAACACTACTTAAATAGAACAATGAGTAATTCAATGGGGAAACTGAATAGACATCTCTCGAATCACCAGTGATCATCACCCGGATAAATAATCCCCATTGGGTACTTTCTGCTCAAGCTCTCGGCTGTCTGTCTTTCATTTTCAGGTAACAAAAATCGCTTTGAAATTTTTGTAAACCATTTTTTCATCTATGAAGTTCATGAGAATATCTGAAGGACTGCTCTCTAAAGCGGCGTCGGATTAAAAATTTGCTTAAGTTTTTCACGTGTTTGAAATCAGAATATTTCCTAATTTGGGCTCAAAGTACTCCTGCATATGAATTAATTATTTTACTTGCCAATATCTTCCAATGACTCAGCTTATGTACTTGTGATTCAAACGGCCTGTATTATTTAATTAACACTTCACGGACGCTTCTCCTTTTCACCGCTACTGCTCAATATCTTTTTAGTCTCCTTTCAACTCTTGGCTTTTGGGTTTGAGAAGGACTGTTTTCTGCTGTTAGCCATTAAAAAGATCCTTAATTCTGCAAGGGTTTTTGACCTCAGCCACACCGAATAGAGCTCCGATAATACCATTATTTCGGGCTATTCCAGCCCCACGTTGTATTTCACTAAACATTTAGAAATCATTAGGCATATTTGCCGGACCATTAGAGCACAAATATCCGCACTGTTAGATGCCTTTGTTGACAACACATTTGGGCAAGGTCCTGCCTAGACTGAGATTTCCTTCCTGATACATATACGTATCAGAAAATCCAACCAGCTCTCCCTTTACCACTATGTGAGAAGTTAATAAATCTAATGTTTCGTTCGTCTCTCACTCAGTCCATTTATGAGAGGACTCACTTAAGATAATGACTTTTCTAAACAGAGAGAGAGAGAGAGAGAAAATTTTCAGACTGATGTTTTTACCAGTTCCATAAACTTTACCAGTACCGCTATCTTCTAAAGCGATGAAAAATTTAGTATGAAAAGTAGAGAGGAAGAATATTTAAATCTCACAGGGATTAGAAAGCTAGTAAGGATATTATTTATTTATGCCCTTTAGTCTTTACCCATTCAATCATTTGAAAAAAGCATTATTTCCATACTTTAAAAATAACATATTTGACGGGTGTTGAATTGTGCGAATCTTAGCGATGGCTCATTAAATCTATATAATTACAAAGATTTAACCTTATATTTAAAAGTTCTTTCCTTTTTTGAACAAAGCGCAACTTCAGATCGTTTATCGATTCTGTCTTCTCAACCATTCGAAGAAAAAAACGAAGTGAGGCGGCAAGACCGGCTCTGCTTGATTAAATAATACTGACCAATAAGCACTGAAGATCACAGACAAGCAATTATTGCAATCCATGGGACGAATCGTGCAATTTGAACTTCGTCACGTGAATTGCCCATTTAGTACATATTATAGAATTCGAGTCCAGAATTGGACTGTTGTGGTAAAACAACAGATGCCTTGATGTATCTTTTTAATCCCCTCTCCTTCATCGTCTGTTGGACTTACTAATAGCCGTTGGAGAGCAAATATAGCACAAAAGGTCACCAAATTAGGTGATTTTGGAGGTGATTATGTTCAAGTGAATGTTGATCGTGTCACTAGTGATAGTAATATAAAAGGTGGCAATTGTCAGTGACAGTGGAGAGAGGTGAAGCTGAGGGAGAGAGACATTTAAAAAGTGTAAGAAATATTAAAATTTGGCCCCATCTTGGAACAATTCGCGTTAAATTGTAGAAGAGACTGCTAATGTACCTTTAATATCTTAAACTCGATTGCCATATCAAAGATTTGGTTTGAAGAGTTAGTGCATTCCTTTCAGCCTTGTTATGTTCGTCATAATTAAATCAGAAAAATTCTTGAGAGCATCATGAGCAAAGATTGTTTTACGCTTGAGAAAGCTCTTGTCATTGAGTATGAGATATGTGCTAAATATAACTTTCCTTGACACTTGCTGTGTAATTCAGTGTCGAAAGTTTCCTTTAAGCGTGTGACTGATACCTATAAAGAAATATTTAAAGATTTGCATTTACGTCACCTCAATTCAAAATGACCTTAAATTGAATGTTCAAGGACGAAAATCAATCGATTGATCAAAAAAGATTGAACATCTCGCATATGGAAGCACTCAAGGAAACCAGAAGACAAATTCTAATGCCCTAAATAAGGAATATTTTAACATGAAGCAGTTAATTGCATCGCATAAGGAAAGTAATAATTTCCATACCTACTTAGGAATGCTTTTTCCAAAGCCCATCTTGGGTTGGGAGATGGTGTCATTGAGCCTCCTCGATAAGAATTTCAAACTCTGCCACTTGTGCTGTTTGCATACAAATGAAAATTGAACTCATGACTTTTGGTTTTGCAAACGAGTATTTTAAAAACTGCGCCAAGAGCACACAGAAAACGTCCCAAGCCCATCAGGGGAAGTATTACCAGACTTTCACTTGGGTAGGGACAACGCATCCTGGAGCCGCCCTTATGAGAAAGTCACATTCTTCTATACTTCCCATTGGGGTTGGCCAGTATCTGCGCTAATGGCTACCGATTTTATGGTCCCCACGCCACCGGTGTACTTACAATTGTTGGACTGATTCATGAGCATATTTTACGATCAATTGAAGCTAGCATCTCAACAATGCCTTAAGATACGTACTTCTAATTGCCTTTTTATATCCCAATTCCATATGACTGACGAAAGATAAGTAATAATTGTTTAACTACTAACAATCAGCTTTTTGTTCAAGATGTCTTATTATTCCACGCATACCTTTTAAACAAAAATAAAAGAGGTGTTAAATAATTCTAATTGGTTTAATTTTTCACTTTCCCTTACCTCTTTAAAAATTTCCTCATTCACTCTCATGTACTCATGGCAGTAAGTACAATAGTTTTCGATATAATTAACTATTCTATTTACTATTACAGCATCCTCCAAGACGCCTTGTTTGACAAGGCTTTAATTCTAACCACCAAGGAGGTGGAAAGTGAGAAACCGTTTATGTTCTGAAGACATTTAAAATATATGCACTTACCTTTCATATATTTCAAACATTACCGCTGTTGAATATTTAATTGGGCAAATCTGAGAGGATAATCAATTCTCTTTGAATTAAAACAAATGTGTCTTCGGATCCTACCTAAATAGTGGTTGGCATTTATGGTGGGCTGTGAATTTATAATTTAGGAATCATTTTTATGCACTGTGATACGTAGGAGCTTGAATCTAAGGCGTATTCATTCAGAACCCTTAGTTAAAT
>CAADRB010000071.1:286707-340106 GCA_900708905.1 Hymenolepis diminuta | reverse complement strand
GTTTTGGCCCCTCCCTTCTCGGTTGGATGTTTACTGCCTTTTAACTATTTAAACTACTAACATTCTCTATCTATCTATTATCCAACTGCAATCTTTCCATTGGCCAGATTTTAAATTCCTTATTTTTATCACACAGTTACACAGTTATCCTCTCTCCAAACTCCAGATGATCAACTTCTACAACCAGGTTCTTCAGCCAGCTCCTCTCTATCTGCAGATTCTCGTGCCTTCTTCTTCATGGTCCTCTTCCCCTTTCTATCTCTCTCCACTTTGTCTTATTTAAGTACTATCGCTTCTCCTCTACCTTTCTCATTACTCTTTGTAGCCTTATATTTGGGGACCCTAAAATTGCATTTAGACCTCTGCTAACTGACAAGGAGTTCTTGATCGCCACTGTCGACACCTTAGTCTATTTATCATATTGAATTCATTGACTGGCCTCTTGTGGTCGGTCAGTTGCCGATAATCATGATACCAACAAACTCCTAAATACAATTAATTTCTCTCTTAACCAAATAGGGTCTATTCAGGCAATCTCCATTCTTCTAACTTTGCGTGCACAGGAACTGGCTACTTGGCGGCTCAGAGAAGATGATTTAGATTTAAGTTGTAAGTTCAATTTAATTTCCGCGATTACATATAATTTTTAAGATTATTTACGAAGAATATAAATGTGTATATTTTGGTTTTCCTCGAAACTTATGTAACAGTTCTTACACAAATCCATGTCATATCCATTAATCCCAACATCCGCCCTTTCCCTATTTTGGATTTGATAAGCATTTTACTTAGGTGTGTCCAACCTCACCCATCTGCCAATCAAATTATATCCCTTCCTCCAAATCTCAGAAAAATTTGTCTTTATGTCTTTCCTTTTTTCTATTCTTTTTATCATTAAAATTATAATTCTAGTTTTGTTATTAATATCATAAATTACGGCAAAAATTAACTATGTTTAGCCAAATATCAAATATAGAATACTATTAACCAACGATATTTATCATTAATTTAAATTAAATTTGTTTCAAATTAAAATCGTTTAATTTAATTAGTAAGTCGTTCTAAAAATTATATTTGTTCTCAATGAAATAATTAACCGTAACATGTCTTACCGTTAATATGAAGTTTTAATTATTACACTTGTGGCGGTCTCTTGAAGTGATCAAGGTCCCACCTTCTTTCACGTTACTCAGCTGCCTATTAGACATGGACCCCAAAACCACACCCCCCCCCTCCCCCCCAGAGTAAATGCATTCAAATCTCCACCAATTTCCAAGTTTGTGCAGAGTTAGACTAATGATTGAGTGGAAATAGCTATCTTGAATTTGTGGTCAGTTAGCTGAACGGATCGTTAGTCGAATTTCGTGATAAATGTTTCAATTATCTTTTGAATAAAATAGGGAAATTAAAAACTTCATTTTCAAAATTACATAATTACCTCGACAGTACAATGATTCCCATCCAGGCAAAAATTACATTTATATTGCTTTCCTACTTTTTAACATGACCTTGAGTTATTTGTATCCGTCGTAGATTAAATACCTTTATTAAGGTCATCAAAAAAGTTATTTTCTAGCCATAAATGCGTTTGATCTTTGCTCAGTGAGTAGTTTCATATATGCATAAAGTGGTAGACAAAGTAACTCATAATTAATATTATAAAATCATGAATTTCATTTTTCCACTAACCACCTATCATCCTTTAGCAGTGCATCCTTTCCATCGCTTCAGTGAAAGCGACCAATATGGGAGAAATTTTTAATTAAAACGCATTTCCTCCTAATAAGGAAGAGCTCCGGATGATTTAATTCTTCTTGTTCCAATGAAAAAAAGTGATTTCCTTTCTAGTGAAAATGTTCGTCCACATGTGAATCCTATGTGCCTTCCATACATAAAATTGACATGAAAACACGTGTCGCCGCATTTCACCGCCCAAACAGGGGAATCACAGATGCAGAATATCGAATACTGATTTTATACGCCTCCCTTTCGTGATGACTCAGCTTTTGCCTGTGTAATCCCAAATACGTCGATCTTGAATGTCCGGCTCTTGCGTGCTCCCTCCCTCTCATCTTGTTACCTTATTCTTCAACTCATTTCTCGCTATTGTTTCTCCCTATAGTTAATTTAATCGTTGCTGTTCAAGGAATTCTGTTTCGCTTCTAATTTTGTATTCTTTTTCTCTGGAAATTGGTTTTCTGTTGTTAGAAGTAACCGTCAGCTGAGCTGTTAGCTACAACAATGTTACAAGAATATTTATGACGGAAATTTCTATGGTAACTTATCTTACTGATATGATGGTCGCCTAGGCTCCCAACTGGCTACAGCAGCTAAAGCCCTGAAGGAAGAAAATGACCTACAGTTAGTCGATAATATCTCTTCATCACTTCATTATGAATACTTTTGAGATCGGTTGGCTATCTGACTAGTCCAAAATATGGAAATGGAGAAGATTCATCAGTTATTAAAAAGCACAATACCTGTGGAGTAAATTCCATCCAAAATTTTATGAATTGCTATCAAATAACGAAGTATTCAGGCATCTTCTCAGTGATTTTGAGTAAATAAACCTCTGCTAACTTGTCTCTAAGATGCCAAATATCATATAAGATCATTTTATCTTCTCAGCCATTGGAAGAGTGATGAATTGGAGAGGCAAGACTGACCTACTTGAATGAAAAACTATCAATTAGTATTGAACATCTTAGTGCGCCAATTCGGGAGGCGAAATCATTGATGAAGTGTCTTTTGGCAATTTTCAATGTTATGAAATAGGGTAATTACAGTATACAGTACAGCATAGTTATATAGTATACGTATATCTATAGCTACTCGCATACAGTCGTCAAATATGTACATTAATTCGTTAAATAAATAAGCTCTACTTATATTATTAAAGTAAACAAACACATAAATGTACACATTTAGCAGTCAACACACAGAAAGTAATATTTAGTAAGTTTTTTTTCACAGATCAACTCTGAAATAAGAAAAGGCAATTAAAATTCGTAATTATGATTAAAGATGTAGAACATGGTAGACGCTCACTTGTCAAGAAGTCTGAACTATCACTGGTGTCGCAGGCATCAGAACTCGATATTCTGTAGTTGGAGTATAGCTACTCGATGACATGGCAATCATAGGGCCCTGAACACTGCTCGTCTTACGACTGAAGCTGCCTTGATTGACTGACGACTGCTCCGTCGGAGTGGCTGTATTTTTAGCCAACAAGAGAGGCATATTGGCTCCACTAACATAGAGACTTCCCTTCGGGTATTCACCGAGGTAGCGCTTACCACAAGACGGTTCCAAATCGAAAGGAACTTGAACTGGCATTGCGCAGGGCAGCAGCGTAGATAGCAAGGAAAGAACTCCTCCCAAAATTGTTATTATATAAGCCCACTCTACTTCACAATGTCCTAAGGGAGCGAGAGAAAAAATAGGCGATAGTATAATAAATCTCCCTCATGGGAAAAGAGTACACACCTGTTTTATGGGCAGAAGAAAAATCTGCTTCCTCATGGATTATTACGTGATTTATTTCTGGCAGCTGATCTCTCTACATATGGCTGTCCTGGGTGCAACTTAAATTCTTTCATATCTAGTAACAATCACCTTAAATGCTAAATAAAGTAGGAAAAATTTACAGAATTGTTAAATTAAAAAAGCTCTTTGTCGGATACTGCAAATGTGTAAAGAAGGAATTGGGCATTCAATCACTACTCTAAAGTTTTGCGTTTCCGAACGTGTACTTTCATATAATTAGTTCAACTTCAAGGCTTTTCATCAAAACGAAGGCAGAATGTTCCCATAAAGAGACTTTTATTACCAGATATTGCGATTTGAAGATAGAAATGAACGTCCAAACTCAAAAAGACTATCATAACGTTCCGCAGGGATCCTATCTCAGTGCACTAGAATCCCTTTTCTTTGTACGATCTTCAAATGAATGAACTTATTTGGCAGGTTGTTACTAAGTGAGGAAACGCATAATGAAGTTCCAATATCAATGATTGCATGAGAGAACTAGCATTTAAATTCGCTGTGTCCGAGGTTATGAAAGCTGATTATTACTTGTAAAGGTAAAATGCTTATCACCGTAATATTTCTCTTTCTCACAAATGTCAATATCTTTTCTTTGATATCGTTGTGAGTTTTTCCTGAAATTCGAAAATCAGTGTCTTCGTCAATGCATAAGCATGCATTTGACCGATAAGGTTTCTGGTATAAACTTCGCATGGTTACCAGAGGCATATGATTCAGATTAAACAGTATTAATTAAACAGTCCACTTAATGTTGACTTCTTGACTCTTTGACTTCGAAAAAAATCGATTCCTTATGCCAATTGTAATATTTAAATTTGAAAATGGAAATCGATTGCGGTATTTATTGGCTCAATCAGCCTTAAAATTACAAAGAGAAGTGAGCTTTACCTTTAAATAACGCCTCTTTTAGCGCAATTTAAGATAATAAAAGGAAAGGAACACAGAGTAGTGGAAATATATCGGGGGCTGATTGGGGAATGTCATACAATTAATGAATAATATACACTTATTTTCTTCCGCAAACCGTTCTCTTCTTCAGTAAAGAATGTGGTACATTAAGAGAGAAAGTTAAAATTTTTAAAAATTTATATAACATTTTGATTTTTAATTTGGCATTACTGTTTGGCAGCCGAAATATTCGGCGAAACACCAAATATTAACTTTGTATTTTGGATTTATACCTTGATATTTGCCAATACTGTGTGTAACACGCAATTTTTGGATTGGACAAAAAATTTGAGGTGGAAATTTTGTTCGACCAATAAGAAATCGATCTATTCTGCATTTATTTTAAACAAAAAATAAAATTTTGTTATAAATTTAATTTCAATGTAATGAGCACGGAAATAATAATTGCAACCTCAATTAGAAGTTTAATTTTAATATTAATATTTTGAAATATTAAAATAATCAGTTGTTTAACTATTTTAAAATGTAAAAAGCACTTTGATTTGGCTTGAAAACGGCAACGAGTTGAAAAATGTCCCAACGATTCTTGATTCCTCTACTTAAAAACAGCGAATTTTTATTTTGACATCTTAGAAAAATTTCAAAATTTCTTCGAAAAATTATTCTCTCTTGCGTCACTTGCATTGCATTGTATGCAATATTATCATTACTGGTCTATGCTTTGACTAAATGGTGCCCAAGAGATACTTCAATCCTCGTTTAAATTAGAAAATACGTATTTCCTTGCTGTTAGGCAACATAAACCAATAGAAAACTTTCACATTTCGTATTATTAAAACAAAATGAAATAATCTATGAAAACTGTGCCTAGATGGAAGGAGGACACGCTTTGATTGGTTTATTTGAAATTGTCACAAAACCTTTCTGAATTCTTTTTTCGTTCTTCTTTAAGTTAATGGGTCTTGTTCACTTAGACATATTTGACCTTGGATATCACTCAAACTCTTTTCCAGTCACCAAAAATTCTGACATTTTGTAATGTTGTCTTATTGCTCGATGTAAGAAAGCAGACAAATACTTTTATAAAAAAAGGATTTTTTAACAGTGAAATTCAGCATAACTTACAATATCTGCAGTACAATTATTCAAAAAGTATGAAATGGTTATCTTCCCTTCCTAAACTCGTTTATTTGGAATTATATATCCCGCTTTTCTGTTGAATGTACTAAAATTTTAGGCCAAATAATATTCTCCCAAACGAACTGTATGGGAACGTCGAAATATGCATTGTGCTTGTTTGAGGAATTTCGTTCGGCATGGATTCCATGCAGCTGTCAGAAAGCGGACGCTACTGGTTATTTTATTCTATCGTCCTTTTACTTTCAATCACAAAAGCGTTTTATTATGTGATAAATCTCTTTAAATCCCCCAATACTGTATTAAAACTTACTAGGAATAAAAGTTACGATGAGGTTTACCACGATCTTAATTTAAACAGCTGGGTATTTTCATTAGATATTAAATAAAAGCTGAAGAATGCTATTGCTTATTCTGATCACCTTTAGAATGTACAATCTGCCAAGCCATTATCTGATTTCAACTTACCAATGTTGAAGGTGTTAGCAGACTGACCGCAAATCTGCCGAACTTCCTCGTTATCCTTCCAACCAATAGGATACATCGCGCAAGTAAAGCCCACAAGAAGACCTGTTTAATTGATAAATACAAATAAGATACTTCAGTAAATGCGTCTGCGTAAATCACCTGATCTATTTTACAAGCTCTGATCAAAATCACAACAGAGGTAGAAAAGGGAGCACAGTACACACACTGACTCATAAATCTGCTCACTTATAGGTATTTACTCGTACCTTTCGCTTTCCAGTTGCAGATGATGTGTTCCAGTTGTACAACTCCCCTTATCGTACTTGTTTTTGTGTTCCTTAACACGTCTCGACTTGCTCTCAATCTGTATAGTTGACACTCACTCTCCCCTCCATTTTATCCCCAATACGTAGACGTTAAGTTGGGAGATTAATTACAAGTGTTTATTCAGCAGTGTGATCAGTCTGTTAGCACCAATTTAAGATTGCCTATGTAACAAGCGGGCACAATAAAATTCATTTAGTTGGAAATTTAAAAACGATGCAATTCTAAAATTGGGAGAAGAGTCACCACACAATCTTTTACACGCGGTCAATTTCGGCTGTACGCCTGATTTTACTATCACAGCATTTTCAATCCCTTTATAGAATGCGGGATTACAAAATTCATTTGAATTTTGAATATAACCATTGAAAAATTGTCATTTGTAAAATTCTTCCTTAAAATACTTCAGTTAAGCTCTCCCTTGTCTCCTCTCAGTAAATTTGGGATTGAAAGCCTTACAGTCCCTCGTTTCTTTCAATAAAACTGCCCGTGTGAATAAGATGAATTTCGCTTCGATTCCTTATCTTCCGCAACCGCTAACCCAGGCTTCATAAAAGGCGCGGCCACACATTTTTATGAGTTTCCTATTTGCAAAGTTACCCGATTTAGATCAAATTATAGTATTTGCATTACCGCTGTTCCGAAATTAATCTGTTGTTACAATTCCACCATTTTTCTGCAAATCTCCGAAATATCAAAAGAGTGATGTTGGAAATGCCAGACTGCGGTAAAAGGTTTTCTGGGGTTACGTCCAAATTCCTGTTTCATTAATTATGCATGCAAACAATTCATTCCGCTTTTTGGAATCCAGCCGTTTAATCTTTTCGAATAAATTACTCATATTAAAGGTCAGAGAGAAATGGGGAATCGGGGAAAAACTATTAGAATCTCTGATTACGGTAATGCACAATGAATGCAAATCAAGTGATTGGTTGGCAAAGAGACCAATGACAGAAGAAAGGTGTACTTCTTCTAATATTCTTCTGAATTCAATATGTAGAGACTATAGCACCTTAATAGGCATAAAGCCATATGATAGGGGGAAGGGGGAGGGTAGTATTAATAGATAGCATTAAAAATTAATGAATCAATAAAGGTGAAACAATTTGTATCATTGATACGATTGAATATACCAATGGGATCAGGTTGGCACAATTTAATATTGATTAAGCCTGATTTACTTAATTTGGGAAAAATAAAAATACTTTTTCAAAATTAGGGAACTTAATCGATTGCTTCTACCTTTCTACTGAAAGTTCAAAAAAACGAGTCCTGAAATTCAAAATCAAATAGTCTTTAAATAGAATCACTCTATTTCTTCTTCCTAATTACAAAAAAATCGTTTAGCCCTATGATAAGTAAGTAATCTCAATACCATCAACGATCAATTTCAGGGTTGACGAGGCGTTAAACTTCAAAAGTGGATGTAAGTGAATCATTTCCATAAAGGCATCAAAATCAAATCATATTTTGCGGAATGAATATCAACTTTATTGAGTGGTTCCGGTCTCATTGGCGTTTAGTTTGGTTTACCTTAAAGTCTTTTAAATTAATTGATAAGTCTTGACGGGAACTTTGTTACAAGAACTGACAACGAATGCAGACTGAATTATCTTAGCCCGAAATGTGTAACCAGGTTGGGTTATCAAAATGTGGGAGCATTTATTTCGACAGGCGTGAATTCATGCACTTCAGAGATTTATGCCCGTACGTGAACAAGTAAAGGTAAGGATAGTGGATCGGCGATATTAACTCCTTTGTAGATGACTTTATGTCCGAATAACGTTTCATGATCTGGAAGTATTTTGTATTAAATATTAGCTACAATATAGCCTGATTAGCTATCAACTATCAACTGATTAATAATTAATGTTACTCTTGGTGGAAAATGATTTCATAAAGTAGTACGGAAATATTTATATCAGGGAGAGCAACTTCTAACTGCACAAACTCAGCAGGACTGGAATGAGAGAGAACAGAGATAACACCGTAAATTCGTAACAAGTGAACTAAGTGAAGGATCAAAGCTCACAACACAGGTGTTATACAACTAAAAAATCGAAAAACTGCTCAAAGGCAGGGAGAGGGAAGTGAGACGCATACAAAATGATGCAAATAAAACGAAAAAATAGGATGAAAATCAACTAGCCAATCACAATAACTCATTACGTTGTTTAAAAATTTGTCACTATGACTATATCACATTCATTATTGGGCTTCCAATTCGGCATTAAAATATATTTTGTCCCTTAAGTAGGAGAAAGAAGGAGGTATCCCCAGCAAGAACAGATTCCTCTAGTGGGAAAAACGGTTTAAATTTAGAAACCTACGCCTACTCTTCATTCCATTAATAGCGAGATTAAAAATATTGTTTTCCTCCTCCTTTTAGAGTCAAAAATAAAGATTATTTAGTAATAATAAAATGTTAACAATTGTATCATTGAAATGCCTTTCCAATGTATTTAAATACTAATTTTGGAGTTTTATCATATGGCTAGACACTCAGAGCCCCGACACCAGAACAACAATCAGTCTGGGCTGAGAAATGGCGGTTCAAAATCTCTAATCCCTTAAGTAGTGAATACGAGCATACCAGTTTAATAAAAAAAACATTCATTTCTGCATTCAGAATGAAACTAAATCCCCTAAAACATGAATAAGTTCACTATTATAATAAACAAGTTATACCCGGCAGATTAATAAAATAGTAACTAATCTTTTATATCTAAAAGACATTCAACGGACGAAACCGTTGGGATATCCCAACTGAATATAATCAAAATTTTAGAATAAATAAGCATTCAAATGACTAAATTTAGCCCTCTTTACCGTCACAATGAGACTATTTTTAAGCGGTGAAGTTAGCCTATTAAAAGCTGTCACCAATTTGAAAGTTACGTAAAATCTTTACTCACCTGAGACAAGAAATCCAAACTGACAGAGTTTGCAAACGCAGCTATTGGCGAGTAGAATAACATTAAATCCAGAAACAAAGAGGAAAAAGGTAAGGAAGAATAGGATGGTACAAGACGCTGTTAGAGTTATGAGTCCAATTTTCCAAGTCATATGTGGAATATCCGCAAATGAATAATGCCCGCAATTTGGCTGCAGGGCAATTCCAGATTCGACTGCGCTACCAGTGAATTGTAAGTTCTGCGAATACGTTGGGTAGACACATCGTCTAAATAAACCCACATGGCTAGTTAGTTGTTTATCTGCAGTTGTCGCATTAGAACTCCACAAAATGACCTTGAATGTGCCTTTTAGCCAATAAGGAAAGAGGCACCCTGCGGTGCAAAGGATTGCTGAACTCCAAGCTAGAAGAGACCATAAAATCCAAAAGCATCGCATTCTCGCAGTCATTTGGCCGGAGCAAAGCGTGGAAAAGAATTAAGCCGACAAGACATAGATTTCTCATTTAGCATAATTGGCCAATCACATACATCCGACATGTCTGCCAATCAGAATGGTAAAAATTGATGACGCGTGGGGGTGGATGAATTCCTATTGGCTGCCCTGAAATGGAACATGAGTTTGTTTTTTATCCTCATTCTCCCTGAAGGTGGCTGTATTTTGAGAGCAGACAGTCTTTTTAGCTTTAAGACGCATTAGTCCGGGGATTTATACAAGTTTTAATTACGTTAACATCATCTTAATGTAAGTTTAATTAATTTTAGCTGAAAAAGAAGATTCTGCAAACAACACGAGTAGGTACAAAGGAAACCATGAAATATTCGCTTTATAACATTAATTTTCGTTTTATGAACTAAACAAATTCCAAATGAATAGAACGCATCGTGCTCTTTGCGATTCTGTTGACGTTAACTTTATAGATAGTTAAAAGACAGATCAAATTAACTACAAATGAAATAATCCAGTTTTGGACAAATTTATGAATGAGATCCATCAGCAAACAATATTCGTGCAATTAGAGGTCATATATTATTTCAGGTGTTCATTAATAAGGCTCCAACTACTTCGTAATGCTTAGGGACCAATCATTAAGTGTCAGGTGCATTGGTCAGTTTCCATGTCTGTAATGCCAAAGGCCACCGGTTCGGTTGCAATGGCGGTACACTATTTATATCTGGCTAACATAAAGGAGGGCAAAATCGAAGTCTTCAATCAGCGAGGCTCTCGACTGATCATCTTGGGTAGAGATGAGCGAAGGAAAACGCTTTCCTAAATGGGTCTGGAATTATTGTTAATTTTACTTTTAAACCTTACTTTTATCTTTTATTCAATTATTAAATGCTAATTAAATAAAATGAAATTGTTATTGTGATACACGATGAACTATTGTTTTTATAAGTGGGTTAATTAGGAAATCCTATCTATCAAACTAAAGGAGAAAATTAGGAGGAAATAATAAATAGTGAACAAAAAACAAGATATTCAGCGAGAAAATTATGAATCTTTTTAAATTTTTACTTTTGCTGGTATTGCAAACTGATTTGAACTTTAAGTAGCATTCGTGGAGTTGGAATTTGAAAACATAACGAAGGAATCGTCTACGTCTATGCCTAAGCCGGAAGTTTTCAAGTCTCTTATGTCTGACCACATGACAAACTCCCAATGAGATATGTTCACTTGAATGTGATTGACGTCTTCCTTTCGTCAAGTGTATCTCATTCGTCCATCTAGGCTCTCTATACAATGCAAAGTGATTTCTTGAATTAATTTTCCACTGGTTCTTAATTGGTCTAATAATCTCTAATTCTTAGTTTTACTTTACATAGTAATCGATAAATAATACTATCTATGAGACTTTATATGGTGATTAGCTGGTTATCTCCATCTATAAAACCACGGAGATCAATAAGTGAGCGACCCATTCCAACCGACGACATAGAGAAGACTTGGAATAAGAAAGTCATGAATTATTCCAATAAATCCTGCCGCTGTTCTGGCTAAATTTGCTGCTGAAGTGATATAGGTAATATGGATAAGTCAAATTTGTTTTACGTGTTCCCTCCGTCGATATTACAAAAAAAGACTCACCTTTAATGAAAATCCCAAAAAAATTTATTCCAGTAACATTTTAGTGACTGGAGTAACATTTTAACATTTCAGACCCTGAAAAAGAATATTTCTTTTCATCAAATTAACAAATAATTCAGCTATCTCCATTATTAAGTAATTTACGAAGAGTAGGAGACTGAGCAGCCGCCACTTTACATGTCACAGGACGCAGTTTATTGACTCCTTCCATCCCTTGTCCACAAATACTATCCCCTGCACGGTTAGTATTTACCAGCTGAAAATGTGCATTTTTTCTTTTCGAGACTTTCAGCTTTAAAACTATGTCTGTTAATTTGTCGGCTGAATATCCCGTTGCCATAAAGATTCTTTACTATCGGGGTTTGGAGGTAATTACCATAAAATCCTATTCAGTCAAAACTCGGATGACTGAATACAAATGTCTTTTTATTATTATTGCTCACAATAACTGGAAGAAAATGGACAATTTTTGTGGAAAGGAACTAAAATTGCCCAATAGGAGGTTCGGAAAGACGATAAAAGGGAGGGGATCGAAATGATACTGAGAACAGCGTCGAGATATAAAAGAGTCTTCCTTCAGTTGAATTTTGGTTTTGGGTTGTACAATATTGGCAAAATGGGTAGCTCACATTCCAAAATTCAATTTTCATAACTCGTCTCCTGAATTACGACAAATGCTTGTCTACGATGTTCGATGCTTATTGACCGTTATTTAATCCAAAATTTTAAAATACATAGCATCGTAAGCTGTGTCCACCTCGAGGTGACTCTTGATAAATGCTTTAAAATACCTATCTAGATAGAATCAGAATTTAAAAATATTTCATGGTGAAAATTCTGTTTTGTCTGGCTGCGTGTAAAACCAGCCGCAATTTAGTTGTGGCCAAAATATGAGTTAGACAAACTCAGACAGTCTAGTTGGTCTCAAGAGCGATACAATCTAAATTATTGATAAAGTTAACAGAATTCTAATTCTAGGCATCCGGGTCGTCGAAGTCTAAAGAACTAATCCACCAATGAACGAACAGATAGAGAGATAGGTAGGTAGATAGTTGCAATGAGAGAAAATTTTGGATTTCTCTGAAGAATGTGTATTCATATGCTCTGTTTATCTGAACTTATAGTAGGGTTATTTACACCCGTTGTGACCTTCATAACGGATATTAGACTCCAGAAGTCTTCTGTACACCCCGTCTCTTTTTATGGTCTTGACTTGAGGCAGTTGGATTTATGCAAACTATAAATGTTTGTTAGTAAAGACTGTAGCTCTGTAGCCATTGAAAATCGTTTAACGTCATCACCTCATCTTTCAAAATTGTGAACTTGGAGATATACGCTTTCTCCGCTATCAAGCGAATAAAATAGGAACGATAATAACCGTTCCTGAAAAGTGAAATCCAGTGCAATTATCCGCTAAACTGATCCTAATTCTTTAAATACCTCTATTTCTGAATGTGCAGGAGCAAGGTAGAAGAATTATGAGAGTTGGAAGATATCAGTCTAAGATATCTACTTATGAATAAAGTTTCTTTCAGCAGTCATTTCTAAATCTGTCGACCCAGGGTTGAGCGCAAACCAGAGAGAAAGATGAACGAAGAAGAGGGAAGAGAGCGCGAGAATCAAGCGTCTGAATAGAGTGTATTAAACTTGGAGTCTTGAAATACATTGATTGTATTCACTTTAAGCAAGTAACCTATTTGATTAATTTAATTTTCTTTATTTGACTTTTAAATTCAAACAACGCGGTCCATCAAAATCTTGGCATCCGATGGAGATAATCTACATGGCAGTTGGCAATTCAGACGTCTTTGACATCTAACACTGATGAGTGAGTCAGCGAATGACACTGATGCGGTACTAAGATTGTGGTCTAGAATCAATACTCAGGGAAATTTTTATCCCCTGAGGAACAGAGTGTGCTGCATTTTTACTTTCATGTTATGTTGGAAAATAAAATTTAGCATTCTTTAGCATCAGAATGGTGTGTTGATTTGAATCGAATTTTCGCTCGCGGATCAACAAAAAAAACAATTTCTGAAACAAATTTACGATGCATTCAGGTTCTAGAGGAATATATGTAAATTTTCATTTGTTTTTGAAATTATCCAGAACTCGAACAAAAGGGCTTTAATCCGTACGTAGTATCCCATCAAATGATTTTGAATGAAATTTGAAAGAGAGATGATAGAACTTCACAATTATTATATAGAACATGTGTCGTAGTCAGACTTTGTCCGCGTCCATGTGATCAACTCTCTTTGAGGAACAGCAGCTGAAGTATGACTGATCATCTCTACTGCAAACGCATTTCTGTCTGAACGGTTTAAATTTATAATTTAATAGCATGTAATCAAGTAAAAACGTGTTTGCCGTGGGTCTTCTGGATATTCTCTATACGTTACAAAGGGGATTTAACTTGAATACAGTTTGATCTGATGAAAAGTATAAACCTCTGGAAGATCCTTTAATTAATATTGTTTGGAATCGAATGACAGGGCATCATCAGAGTTGGGAGGGGGGNNNGGAAACAAGGAACGTCAGATTCGTGCAAGAGAGAAGATGACAACTGGGTACTTATAGATAAAGAGTTAGCAGACAGTTGAAACAGTTTAAAAGATAGTTGATGTACGGCTGGAAAGGTAGGAATAAGGAAATGGGGAATGTGCTGGCGGACGATCATTTGAGTCTACACGGAAGTTTTGACAGACGCTCGATGTAGGCTTGAGGATAAGATCTTCAAGCTGTTAAAAAACAGTCCATCAAATACAAATTATGAAATTGATAATTTCACATAAATTCTCATTAACCTCCGCTGACGCTGACCATGAGATAATACTTGCACCAAAATATTTTGTGTTGGGAACCAGAAACTAAATCTACGCATGTCTTCTTTCATCACGCAGTTTAATCTCGAAAATTTTACTTAAATTTCAAACTTTGATTGATTGATTGATTAGTTAATTACTTCAAATCTCAGGGTCGATTTAGCTAATTTATCAATGGAGCTAGTTAATCTAAGATGCGGCGTAAACACTTGCTTACAAGCTGATGTAGGATAAACTTGCACTACATCTGCGAACTCCTCACTGTCATTTTTGATAGAAGATACTCTCACGGTAGCTGCAAAATGAATGATTTGATATTCGGTGCGGACGATTTATTTGAATATCAATGGTGTAGTTATCTCGCTATTCCATTGTAGTGGGTCTGAAGGGAGCAAGTTTTACACAGTTAGAGTAAAACGATATTCAAATTAAATGCTCATATGTTGGAAATAAGGGACCATTACCGAGATGTCTGAGTTTGTGTTTTGGAGAACATGATGATAAGCGGAACCAATTGCATTCGGCAAGCTCTTATTACCATGTTTCCACAGACATGGAGAGTCAAGCGGTCGTTTGACGCAACACCCAGTTACAACTTCAACTTCTGTCATTTCTGTAAACATAATGACTTATAATTTTATCTAAGCCGTGGTCGAATTCTAACGCAGGACTCATACGACCGAATCAATCCGAGCTTTGCCATAAATGTAGATTCTACCGAGTAGTCCCTACAGTGAGATCCTCCCGCCAGCTTCTACCATCAGCACCTTATCTACCTCTTTCAGTTATTTTAGTTTTCTCTCCTTCTACATCTGGTAATTCTAGTTTTACTCTGGTACGATTGCAGACCTTCAGGTAACAAATCTTAATTTAGTAGGTTTCAAACCCGTCTATTGAACGAGACGTCTTTAACTGCAATCCAATGCAAGTGAATTAATAATTTTCAAATGTTAAATCTCTTAGATAGACAATTTAAAGACTTAAATTGAATTAATTAGTAAGACTTTGTTTTAATGATAATCTTACGTTCAAACTGACACAGTCAGACAATTCTGTACCTGAGTGATTGATTTCCTCCTACGCTTTATATTCTCTCAATCTGTCATTTATTTGCAGGAGTAACCAATGAATGGAAAAAATCAGAATTGCTGCCGAAGTAGCCATTGAAAGGCTAGTGAAATAAGAATGAAAACGTATTTTACCAAATACTTCGCAAATAAGCCCCTATCAAAACATTTTTACTCCTTTTAGAAGTCCAAATAGCTCCAGTCAAGTACCTCTGGCAGAGTTCTTTAATGTAAATCGTCCCTAAGGGTAAAATTAGGCTATGTCATAGTAGTGAGAAGACAGAAAATATAGAGAGGAGATAGTTTACTGGAATTGTGAGTATCTGAGAGAACAATCAAAGCTACGCTCCGAAAATGATGATCGATGGTTATTTGAGATGTTTCTGCATGCCCACCCTCGATTGCTGGATACGCAATCAGTTGCGCGTCCAGGATGTTCCAGCATGGGAGGGAGTTAGGAATGGAAAGCCTTTTTAGCGTAGTAAACTTCGCAATCTCGATTTATTAATATTAATTTGCGAATAAATTATTTAAAACTTAACGTCCTATGACGTAAGGTTTGACAGCAAGCAAGAAACAAAAGCTCTACTTTTCCAGTGGTTTAAATTACATATTTTGAAGTTCGAAAAGTCCTTCCCATTTCGTTCCTGGACTGCTTCATCCGACAGTCACATGCTAGGAAAATAACACCGTTTTCCTCCTTGTATACCAAACACCTCATTCCAGACGATTTAAACATAACATTTAAAATATTTCCATGCACTTTATCTGTTTTCATTCATTTCTCCCACTCCAAAGCTTTGAATTACGACTGAAGGGATAGCACTGTATCAAGCAATAAGTTTAAAATGCCTTAGTGATTATTTGTGACTAATTAGCTCAGAACTATCAGGAAAGCCCTTTATTGTGAGACAGTTGATGTCAAATAGACGTTTCATACCTAAAATCATTAAAAGTAGGAGACTTTAATCAGTACGGTACTGAAAAAATGAATGACTGGCATCTCGTGATCTGCCTAAGATACAAAAATTGATCCCTAAAAATTGTTGATCGATTTCCTCGTAAAACTGTTTCCCGTGACAAAATAGTGGCACAAAATATTTCCCTGACTACTTTCCGCTTTGATCAAACAAATTGGTTCAACTTTTTGTGGAAATTTTGGCTGATTTAATTGTGACGGTATTTGTGGATTTGCCTTAGTGTCCATTAGAAGACAGTGGGAAAAGTGGGGGAGGTGTATTCGGCAAATCTCCTCTGCAAAGATCGTAACTCCTAGAAGCTCCTTGTTATCTGATATTAAATGAGCGAACTGAATGAAATCGGTTAATACTTTAAAGTTGAAAAAAACGGATTGAAATTGACGTTATTCTTTTAATTAAATAAGTGGAATTTGCGTACCAGAATCAACGATCCACCAACCATGGAAATAGAAGAAATGTTTCCTATTTATTTTGAATAAGTCCAAAAAATTTCATTCTTTCCTGAACGATTTACTTGGGTAAAAGGAAGGAAATTGAAAATGCGTGTCTGCGAATACCAAAACGTATCGCAGTCTCTATCCGTAACACCACTCATGTTATCGAATTTTTTTTTTTCAAATCTACAGAACAACTAAATTTAGGCACCGCTAGGCGAAGAAATTAGAAAGGGAGGAAAATAATAAACAAATCTCTTAGTCTCTTGTAAATACATGATCTGATCCCTAGAAACAGTCGAGTAAATCTCCTGCTTGCAGATTTCGCATGATAGACATTCATTGCAAATTTTCTTCGGACGTATTATTGAGTCCGATAATTATTAATGATTCAAATTTTGTCGATATTTCCACTGGCATGCTTATGAGCATATCTGTGGAGGCCGCGTTAGTTTCCATCCACTAATTATGAAAAATGCAAATCTCTTCTACGAGGCTCTGAGGCTCTTTGTTACTGTAGGGAGAGATGAACGTGATAAAATTCTAATTGAGGAGAAATAGCTTAACATTGTTGTGCCCTGAACTTGTTTAGATCAATTAATGCCAATGTTAGCTAACTCTCTAATATCATCTTAATGCAAAACAATTGTTTCGAACTCAACTTTAAGTTCCTTGAGCGCAGAAGGTTTTATTCAAAGCCTTAATTAGGGTAGAGTTGGTGACGGAATATTCTATCTAGGAATAGCAGAAGAAAAGCAGCAATTGTGCAATCTGTAAATTCCAGTTGTGATTTAGCGGGAAGTAGAACTTACAACGCAGATGATAGACAACGAATGGAATTGCTGAAAGGCCCAGAGGAAAGATGAGTCATACACTCAACTACACAGAGAACGCAAGAAGCGGTCTCCGTTGAAGGCACAAATTAAGGCAGTTTGTTTATTTCTTTATTTGCATGCTTTCCCATAACAGGAATCCACCCGAATTTTTTCGTGACTTATTGTCTAGTCGGACGAATAGTAAGGATTGAGCTTTTGTCGGAATTTCGGATAACATACTGCTGATCATATCACTTGGACGTGCAGTAGTTCCCATGGCCTGATTACGAGATTACAGGAAAAGCAGATGCTTAGCACGTCGGCTCTGGAAGGTTAGTAATACCCCTGCGTTAAGTGTTACTAAGGCCGAAATGAAAGACATCAGTATGAGGGATGACTTCATGCATTTTCAAAAATTACTATTTAGTTACATATTTCACTTTTGTGCCCTGTGACCCAATCTCCTATCTGTCTAGAGGAGCTTATCGATTCTCCTTTTTTCTATAACTATCCCTTTTCATTCAAAATACATCTGCTTTCATATCCCTAAGCCCGTTCTCGCACAAGTGTCTTTGCACTTCCACTCCCATGCACGAACACAGGCACACACTTGTCGTTTATCTGATAGCACACTTCCCTCCGCCCCCCCTCCCCCATCTCCTCTCTCCCTCATCCCTCTCCTACTCCCTTGAATCCTCACCGTGGTTTACCCAAAACGCTTTGACCTACATAACTCTTTGTGTCCCACTTTTTGGAACTTTTGTCTGCAGTCATTAGCTGCTGCCTACTAGTCTTAAATCAACAAACTGGTGACCCTGTTAGCATGCACCTTTCTATACAACAATAACTCCAACAAACACAGTTCTCACACTGCTATAAATTTGTAGTATTTGTTTAAACGTAACTCTATAAAATTATCTAACTTTTTGTTAAAATAACCAACAATTCACCATCTATATTAATTGGAAGACGATAGATAAATATTTAACACAAAATGCCAGCAGAGTTACTAATGTTCTCCGTCAGGATGGAATAAATACATGGTATTAAATATATGGTTTATAAATGCGAGATGTATTGCAGACTCTCTAACATAGGCAAAATTTATTGGAAGATCTGTGATTAGCAATTTCAATTATTAAATCAATAAGCGAAAAAAATAACTGAAAACAATCTATGCATATCCTTCCACGTTTTAACCCCTAGGTAGAATCCTATTATTTTTCTGATTAAAATACACCTACTAAAAAGCTATTCAGTAGCCATTTTAGTCTACAGTTATCCATTTCGAATATGCCAATAGCTGGGTTGGTCGCCTACCAAAGTGAATGTCGACTCCCACTTAAAATGTTTATAAATTTTAGGTTTAAGTTAAGAATAGTGTTGGGTAATCATACTTGGGAGTAGTATTTGATTGTTTTACAATTCAACTGACATTAGTTAATGAAATGTGTAGGTTATGTGGCTTTGGACTTGCTTTACTAGCCTTACCACTAGCTATGCGAAGTAACTACTGCAAACCACCAAGCATGTTGCTAAGTTGGTAAATTTACCTGCCAATATGGGAGCATTTGCAAGGATGTATAAAAATGGGAAGTTAGCATGCCGATATAGACTTATCTCCAGATTAAGATAGGGTCTTTGACTTAATTTTACATGATATGAAATTCATTTCATATTCTGAAAATAAAAGCATGCATCTTAACAAAATATTAGTTAACTTCGTGCTATTTTCATACAGGCACACGCTTATTTATTTGTGGCCAGAGAGAGTTGAATATAAGAGACATGGCAAGGATACTAGTTCTTCATCTAATCTTCAGCTAGTCGAACTACTGTTTCCTAACTCGATTGATAAAGAACATGTGAAACCGTCCCAAGCTTCAAATGACAGGGAAATCAAAACCAATTAGAAGATCTTTATAAAATTGCTGATAAGGATTGCAAGCCATGTTATAAATACATTGAATTAGTATTAAAAAGTGGAATTTTACTTAGTGGTATTGACGGAAACAAAACAAGTCATCCTAAAAACATGAGGAAATAATAACAGCACCTATGTTATATGCTCCTGAGCATTGTGGTCCTTATGTTGAGCGATATTTATCATTCATGGGAAAACGACTGTATCTGCAATTAACGAAGTTGATAACAAAGCAGTCGATGTGGATCCTATAGAAGAATGCAATGAGAATAGTTACCAAAAAGAATCAGAAAAAAAGACTGAAGAAATCAATCAATGGGCATTTTCTAAGTGAGGAAATTGTGAAGGTCTAAATCACAATCAGAAAAGGCATAATAGAAACGAGCTTACAGAAAGTATTTTAAATGTGATGAGGCAAATCTCTCCTTATTTGGCAGAATGTGTTGCAGCATGTTTATTTGCAAACAAATTCGTAAGTGATAGCAGGTGGAACTCAGAAGTGTTTTAATAATCAAAAGAATAATTTAATAGACGTTGACCTGCTACTTCAGTAGAGGATTCCATTGAAGATCCTGGTGAAGATAATGTCAAGGGGTTATTGAAACATTTCAGAAAGAAATTCCATCCCAATTTGTTCAGTTATACATGATAAATAAATAAGCAACAACTGGTTGACAAAAATTGACTTTAGTCAAATCTATCGTTATTAACATAGTAAATGGAGATTCGATAAATTACAAAAACTTTTTACAAATTAATTTTATTTGAACATGTCGAGAAATAATAAAGTGGTTCCTTGTCTGTAATTGTCGTGGTTCAAACTCAGTAGATTTATGCCACTAATATATCATCAATATTTTAAATCGTAAACTCGGCCTATTTGTGTTCTTTATACGCCGGACATGGTTAACCATTTAGTTATTATAGCAAATCAGAAAATAAACCCGTTTGTACATTTAATAGAGCATTTATTCTATTATATTCCACTTTCAGATTTAGCTAAAAGTGATAAATTTTTTATGTCCATATATGTCGACAGTATCAATAGGACAAGAATATTTCCATGGGCAATTAATTTACATAATGATTGAATTCTCAGACATAAATGTAAAGTTCCAGAAATATTTAATAAAAATATGATTTTCCGCAGCTAAATTTTTAATAAATAAATGAAAGGAAATAATAAAACATATATTTTTAAAGCATTAACATTAGTAAACTTTATTTAAACCATATGCGTGTTATGATAACCTTCAGGTGGTTATTATTTCGCCCCATAACGCGGATTATTAGAAAGGAATGGGCTAATGACAGTGGTAACACAGAAACCTATTGCTAGAATTAGTTTCATTTTTGTGTATTCCAGAGTTTTTAAATTGGTATCAAATTATAAAAAAACATAAGCGCGAAGATTTTTAATGGTTATGAAAATACGTTTCACTTTAGAAACTTACTAAGCATTTTCACAGTAGCATGCTTCATTTACGGTAAATCGGTTCATTCGCTGGATGGGGATCTTCAGTTTTGTCATATTTGTAGAATAACCTTTCAGGACTTATGGATATCTAGACTGGCGTATCAGTGTTTCCACACTCCTACCTTTTTGAGCTTTGACCTCGGATTCATCTCTCAAACTGCTTATCAGATGTTCTTAGCTCTTCTTTTCCAAAATATTAAGCTGGGCTCCTTTCTCTAAAATCACCGCTTACCAGATGCGAAGCTGACATTTTCTCTTCTATACTCTATGTGAGCATTCAGCTATAACCTGTTTTCTCTCTCCGATAATATCAATCTCGTTCATGTCCAATTTAATAAGTTTTCTGTATCCTAAGTTAATGGTAAATTAGCTATTGCCTAGGATCAGCAAAGTTCCGTCTTAGAACATCTTCGGACACATTAATATGATCACGTTCAGATGTCAATCTTGATAAAGTGGAGTGGGATATTTTGAGTGGTTACAAATATACTTGCGACAAAACTTTATTGGACTTTTGTAGGATGGAAAAGTTCGAACCGCATTTTCGTTCAACGCTTATTTTAAAAAGCAAGGCTCACTGCTCCTAAGTATGTTTATACTATTAAACCCAAGGAAATCAAATTGTAGTGCCTGCGCACCCTGACTCTTAGACCTGCTCAGCCTATTTATTGTCCACCTATTGACTCATTGCTTTACCCTAACTGTCACTTACCCACCAATAAACAAAGAAAGTGAAATTGACCAATTGTACCTCATCTCGCCTGTTCCTCACAATCTGGATCGCCCTAGTTCAGAACTGATGCCTACCTCCTAATTTCTCTTCCCACTCCTTTCCCCTCTCATCCGCCTCCACTTGTTCAATAAACATGTAGTCCTACTTAACTCTTGGTTTTCTCACTCTAGACGGGGTCTTTTTTCCAATTAGCCTAAGGAAGACTTTCAGTTCTAAGAGGGCATACCTAGCCTAATCTGGTGAGGCTCTTAATGTACCTTTACTTGGGACTGGAACTACTCTGCACCCATTACCACCATTTTTAAATGCGAGTGAATTACATAATGATTGCCTTACACCATTCAATATTTCTTTAAAAATACCATAGTTGCGCTAGTAACCTCATAGAAGCGAATCACAGTATTAATGAAAACGCCACAGGTAGACCACTAAAGTATTCAATTTGTTGACCTACGTGTGTTCCACCTACATCCAACTTGCTCATAAACCAAAACAAGAAAATACGCTTTACAGTCATTTATTAGCATCTTCTTCATCAATATTATTATCTTAACCAATGGTAGTCGTAGAATTCATTTTCATATTAAGTAGTGTCATACGCACACATACAAACACCCATTCAGCTTGATTCAAAATCACCGTCGTCATCGAAATAAGGAGGGAAAGATGTCGAGAGGCGCACTCCGCACCAGCGTGCGCGCAGCAGAAGAAAAAAACTAAATAATGCGGACGAGGGAGAATTAAAAGAGAACACTAAAGAGAGGTGAGGTGGCGCGTAACAAGTTCAGTGAGTGCAAGAAGAGTGAGACGATAAAATCAAAAAAGGAGAAATTGGGTGTGGTCCGAAGTTGCGGGAGGGTAGGGAATATGGAATATAGAAGCGGTTTTGAAAGATTCCAGATTAGGCGCGCACACAAACAGTTTCCATTTAAGCACAAACAGACACATTCAAACAAATAGAGAGGGAGAGAGGTCCAAGCGGAGAAAGAGAGATTAATTCATATGAAAAGAAGAGTATTTGAGAGATAAATACGACTTAAATAGATCGAATTCGAACTAGCAGGAACGAGGGGAGGAATTGGGATGGTTTGGAAGGAGTAACATCAAGAAGCTAAGAAGAGTTCACGGCGCGCAGCGTCTGGGTTGTAGAGTGTTTTCAAGGAAAGAGCAGGGAAGAGTTTGAGATCAAGGGTAGATATTAGGGGGGACTCTGAAAGTGACCTACAGACTTTGGTGGTTAGTTAGTTTTAATAAAGACCACAGCCCCGAAGGTTGTTCGCAATGATAACATCGGTCACTGCATCAAAGACAAACTGGATGTTGTTGGTATCCGTGGCACAGGTCTGGTGACAGTAGATCTCTTTATTCTGCGACCGGTTCTTCGCTTCGAAAGAAGCTTGAATGTAGATTGCTGCTTCTTCGTACGTTTGTTTTCCTAGAAAAGAAAATCGGCTTAATGATACCATCCTGCTGACAACACCGCATCAATGAAAAGGAATGCCATCCTTGTGAAAAAGGAAATTCTTTAGGATATTGCAATTTTTTTTCCTTTTTAAATTGAGCATTAGATTGGCGTGTTAATAGAATCGCTCCATAATAATCTGACTATCAAAAATCCTTTTTTCCCTGACAAAGAGTATGGATAGGACTTCATATTTACCCATCTTTAATAAAAAATATTTTTTTATACAATCTTTTCAGTTTTTTTAATATGTTAGGGACTTTCTCGCCATCTTTTGGATAAGGTGGACTTTGTTCAAAACAGATTCCAGGAGGCATTTTGGGAATGAAAACTAAAATCTTCATTACATTTCCTCAAGTCACTTTGAATTTCGCATGCAATATATATATTGAAATTTGAATCGGATACCATACAATACAGGCTAAGTTAAGCAGTCTAAACTAAACTAAATAATATTTATACAATAAAATTAGAGTGAATGATAATTTTTTTTCAATTTTTATACAAATTTCAGGATGTTAACAGAAATTGGAAATTTTCAAATGTCTTTATATTTGTGGAAAGCGATATTTACCCCAGTCTAACCATTATACTGAATTTCCAACGGTGGAACTCAACGTATTATTGAAAGGTGAATTTCTCAAGGCAGCTGCTTACAGGAATATAAATTCAAAGGGCAACCATCACCAGTTAGGTGTCCCTGTGGTTTAGAATTAGCAGAAGGGGCTTTGCTAATTGGTTTCAAACATTTATCGCCTTCATCATTAAATAAACACTATACCATCTGTCCACACGGTTATTTATTACTTAATTCAACAAATTCTATAATTCGCTTTAACCGTTTTGTGATTATTTTCCCACTTTCCGTCTACCTAACACCCACTTCCATTCCCAGAGGAGCAACAATTTTTGCAATTTTCCCCTCTCCCCTCTAACATATACGTGGCAAGATGAGTGGTGGTCTCAAGACTTAATCAAAGTGAGGAGGATTTTCCCCTTCTGCTGCGTATCTATTTATTTCTCTCCTTCAGCAAAATGAATTGTCTACATTGCGAACTTTATTTGCTCAAAATAAGACCTCAATTTATTGATTAAGAATACTCTTTCAAATGAAAGGGATGTAAATAGGTAAAAAGCATTGAAAAACCAAGATTTACAGAATAAAGTAGATGAAATATTGTTGGCGCTGAATTTAAATTCATGAAACTCTTAGGCTGTGAGGAAATAATAAACCTCTGTTGAAATGAAATGCTACCTTACTTGATTCATAAAATAGAAATATTTACTGATAAATTGTTGTCACCAAAAGAATCTCATTTATCTAGACACCGTTGATTATACCAGGTTCAGCCCTTAGTTTGTATCAGCCGGCTTGTAGAATCTGCGCACACTGACTCATAGGCCTGCTCGGTCACTCTCTGTATTATGCACATACTAACTTATACCCAACAGCCACTTGATGATTTTGAATGATTGATAATTCTACAACCATGCAAGGACCCAAACACGATAAAATGAAGCCCCTCAAAGCTTGGCTAAGACAACCCAGGTTACCCTCACTTAATACTGACGCCATCTTGTTTCATCCCGATTCCGCTTCCTATACCTTCCTCCTTTTTCCTTTTACTTATTTCCAGTTGTCAAATATACACGCCGTTCTATTTTACATTTGATCTTCTTAGTCGGGAAAGGCCGTTGCATCTTGTTAGCCTTATGGAAATCATGAGCTCTATGAGAGTATATCTAGTTTAATTTGGTCTGGCCCCTAAGGTAACTTTACTCACGCGATTAAAGTGCTATTGGCCATTACATGAATGTTATGAAATGGAATGGCAACCATATTTAAATGGTATAAGTGAAGGGCGGATCACTATGTTTTTTTCCAAAATTATTAACTAGATCATTACTAATCTCTGAGACCTAACTTATTTCGTCCTCAAAGTGACATTTAATTCTGTGGTGACCCTAAGTTACCTTAGCAACATCTTGTGTCCTCAAGTGGTTTATTTTAATTAACGGAATTGGCCAATTAAGTAGACCTCGAATGAGCTTTGCTTAACCCCACAATGAACTCAGGTCCACCGTAGCGATGTCCCTTTTCTTTGAGACGATATAAAACCCCCTAATGCAAAACCAACCTACCAACCGAAACGGTTACAAACTCTTACGCCTTTCTCTCTTTCCTTCTCTCTCTCTCTTTCTCTCCCCTGTCATTCACTACCTTACTTTTCGAATCTTCATCGTGGCTTGCTCAATAAAGCTTTGGTCTACGCAACTCCTGTCTCCTACTTTTATTACCGTTGATTATTGTTAACCATCACCTCTAGTGGCTACTCCTACGTAATCGGCCACTCAATAAAATACGATCTGAATATCACACACATAAGTACACTCAAAATTTAAACACATGACTCATTAAGTGAAAAACAAGCAGAAAAATTAATCCAAGTTTCAAACTGGAATATGACTATTTTTTGTACTGACTTGAGCCATTCCCCCTTCAATCCTAATTGGATAATTTTATTCGTTTCCCATGCTTGAATGCTACTAATTCAGACAAAACAAATCAATGAATGAATGAGCTATGGATAAATTTATTTCTAAGCACACAAGTAATCTCAACACCACATCCTTCAAAATTTTTCTGATTCCAGTGTCTACTGGTACCAATTATAGAGAATACAGAAACAGCTATAACTCACCAGGATATTCAGGGAAGCAGACGCTGAGAGGCGAGCGTTTGATTTTCTCAGCAAAGAGATCCTTCTTGTTGAGGAAGAGAATGATGCTGGTGTCAGTGAACCACTTGTTATTGCAAATGGAATCGAAGAGTTTGAGAGACTCCTGCATTCGATTGGTGGTCTCATCCTCGTGCAGCACTTGATCGTACTCACTCATAGCTACGCAGAAAATAATCGCTGTCACATCCTCGAAACAGTGGATCCACTTCTTTCGCTCCGAACGCTGACCACCCACATCGAAGAGTCTGGAAAAGCAAGCTCGCAAACGTTCATATACTACTCACTAGTATTCTCAGTAAAATGTAGCAAATTTTCATTTTTAATTCCAAATTAGCACTATTTAAATTGACTCCTTTTAAATGAACTCGAAAATGCTTAGAAAACACTTATATATGTGCTTCATATACTATACATATATTTTAGTAGGCAAGACCCGATTTCTAATAGCATAAGTTAGACTCACTTGAAATTCATGTTCTTGAACTGGAAGTGAACCTCTACAATACCGGTAGTCTTGACACGTGTTCGAAGGATATCTTGTTCTGTTGGACGGTAGTCTTTTGCTCCCAATCGATCAAGGTCGTCAAGGAAACTAGAGAAAAATTAATCATTAAAGAATTCAAAACTTACTATTTGGCAGAATCGTTGAGTTGGTATTCATTAGATCGGACGAAACACTGTTGCACACCAGGATCGGCCCATAGACGTTTCATGGCCTCTAAGAGTTCTTCGGAGAACGGTTCTGTATCTTGCATGGCTTGAATGACGTCACTCACCACGCGTGCATCCTCAGGCTAGATGAAAAAAAAACGGCTGGGTCAACCAATCAAGATACGTGGTGAATCAGAAATGACCAACCAAAACTTACACATTGAATGGGATCGCCGAAAGGAATGCCCAGAGTGTTCATAGCACGTAGAATGGCGGCCATGGACTGGATGGTATTACTATAGACTACAGGTTTGTGCTGTTTGTTATCTTCCTGAGTGAAACCACCTTCATGAATAATTCTAAAATTAGAGTTGAATTGAAATTAAATCAGGTCAAACTGAGTGGTGATCTACCACGTCTATAAAACTATTTTCACGCAAGAGACATCATATATTGGTTTCTACTGCAAGAAATGCATACATTATATTGCCATAACGAAGCAGAATGGAAAAAAGAATGTTTTTAGATGAATTATACTTACTAACAAATGAATTAAGTAGTATCTTATCTTTAAAAAATTCGAAATATATTTTCTAAACTTTGTTTATCTAAAGATCAACATTTCTCAGTCAGTATCTTTACTAACATGCTGTTAACGGGCTATAATTGAAAATTGATAATCCCAGATTTTGCAATGCTAAACTAACCGTCAACTTATTCCTATGGTAAGAAATAATAGTCAAAACCTGCGGCAGTGAAAACAGGCTCATACAATGACATTGTGAGTCACAAAGCCCTTTCTGCAACACTATGTAATGGTTTCCTGAAGTATAACGACCTACTGGCATATAAGTGCTTTTTCTTCCACCATTTACTACAACGAACAGAGTTTAGAAGTAGAGTTTACCCATCCGTCCCATTTTCTAATTGTCTTCCTAATTGTGCCAACGAGTGTAGGATACATTATTTGTCCAGGAACGGATACTTCGCATCCTTAAGGCAATTTTTTATCAATGGTAAAAAGTTTATGAATCATTTCTGCTTGGTAGTTAAGTGTAATCCGTTTGGCAGTGGTCTAATCTTCAGTTAACAATAAATAAGGAAGATCTTCAAAGGGAGAGGTCGTACAAATCCTCTATGTTTCATTTTCTAAGGTGTAACTAATTAACAAAGCATTTTACTCACAAAGAACTTACTGTGCATTATTTGTATAAAATGGATAGGCCTACCTTTTGCGTTATTACTACAACGAAGCCGGAAATCACGGATTCAATATTCATCATTCGGCTCAACTATGAGAGTATGTGCTATTAATATCAAGCCTATTAAAAGTGTCGTATTAAAGATACAATTCGGACATATAGAAATGATATTCATTATTTACTTTATTAGATATAATATTCACAAAGAGAGAGGAGAAAGTCGAACTGGGAGATTTAGTACTATAATAAAGACTTCTACAAAGGGACTCATTGGATAAAATTTTTATTGATTGATGCCGATCGGAGTAAAACGGATGAATGAGGTTTAACATATACGCGATACACCCACGCTCCAAACTCTGTTCTCAATAAGCTACTGGGTATATCTATCCCCTGTGATCTTGACCAAAGATAAAAATAATCACATTGGAAAGGGATTATTAACGTTTTAGGTGCAATGAACTCAAATTTAAATATATATTCACATTAGGGCCTCTCAGTCAGTAAAACATTAAGTTACAATTTTTCAAAACGGTAATGGACAGTTAAAAAAATTCAATTTAGTCTCAGATCAAGATAGAGAAAACGTCTCTATCATCTTTCACACATTAGCTTTATTCTAATGAATCTTTGTTTCTTTCCCACTGTTCGAAACCCAGCATGAATGAATGAGCAGTACCAAAAAAAATAATAAGTACTCGGGGATGGTTGATGGATCTTCATTTCGGGATGCTGCTAGAACACATATTTTCCCCGCCTCACCATCCATCTTCACAGCACGAAATGCATTTAATGTAAAGCGTGCGCACATGAGTGCGAACGTATTCTCCCTTCTCACTTCCTGATTGGTAGGCGTTGTTGCTGATTTTAATCTCTTTTCCTCCAACTCTCCTCTCCTCGTCGAAGTAGCACCCACGCCCCTGATCTATGACGCGCGCACACGGCCAAGTTAGCTCCTGTATATTCCAACGGATTAACAGCATAAAGCTTGCGCTTCTACTACTCCTCTTACGAGCCTAATAACTAATCTATAAAACTAGCTTCTTAGAGTCAACATGTTAACACCTTTAAATATGCCATCAAGGAATGTCAAAATTAGTTGATTAATCATTATTGAAAAAGTCACTTACTTCATTTGTTTCACGATTGTACTCTTGCCTGATTCGCCAGCGCCTGAAATCAGGAGAGAAATAATCGATTATTGATTTTTTCAGACACGATCAATTTCAGCCATCTCCAACTTGCCAGTCAAGCAGCCAACCAATAACTGATTAAATCTAATCATAGATAGAATAATTAAAGGTGGGAATTTTAAGATTTCTGGCAGCGATTTCTTCAGTGCGTTGCCCAAAATACCATTTTCTTATTGGTCACAATGATGACTAAACAGAAATGGGAGATCAAGGGGCGCGTAAAACGACCATATTCTTATTTTTTCTTCAGCCGCTATATCAACACTGGATACTATGACGCAATTCGATGAAATATGAGGTCGCTTTCAAGGATACAGTTCCAATTTTAGTTCTAACAAACCAAGCTAATAACAGGCGCCTTATTTAAATCTCTATGAAGCACAGACACACAACTGTTATTTGCCGCACAAAGCGAAAGTAAGATCCTAGTCAACTGTGAATGTTAGATTGAAATAAGATGTAAATAGTCATTTAAGGCTTCCGATTTTTTGAATCGTCTTTCTTCTGTATTTTTGATCTGAAATAAGCCTCATTAACTTCAGTTTTGAGAGCTGATTATGCTGTTTTTGAAATGCAAAACTAATTAGAATTTTGATAAATTCAAAATATATTGGAGAAAAACTGGCTTCAAATATGTTGTCGTCTGGTTCTAATCGCATTGGAAAATCACTACCAAAGTAAAAACAAAAAACTGGGCAACTTTTCTCCCACTTTGGAGAGAGGAAATTGCTTGGCCTATGTCATGGAAAGTCTTGAAAAAGTCCCTACTTCATACATATGCAAACACATTGTGTCGAAACTTGAGAGAAAAATTATCGCAAAAAAACAGAAATTTTAAGCTCTAAGTTCCCCTAATTGGTAGAAAAAAATTTTTTTCTGTATTATTTATTTAGTTTATGACGTTGTTGTTAGCTATTTGCCAGAAACTGATTGTCTTTTAATTTGATTAAAACAGCAATATTCCTCCAGGAATCACAATGTCAACTAGCCAATAATTTGGCACAGACCAACAAAAGTATAGCATAATTAAATTATCGATTTGTAATTAGTAAAATTAGCCAATCCGTGATTCATTAAGTTAGTATATCCTCAATGCTTTATTAGAATTTGGTCAATCAATCAACAAAAACTTATAATAAAGTCATGTTAATATGTTTTGACGCGTGTCACGACCCCATGGGATGAGTCATCATGTCAGTATCGATCGATTTGACTTGCCTTGTAGTTGACTCATCAGCCTGTTAAATTTCGAGTGAAAATGCGCACGAGCATATTGAGTGTATAATTAGAAAATTGGTTTAATTTATCAGGGTAATTAATAATTTTAGCTGTAATTGAGGGTAGTTTTATCATATTGCTCAATGATTAATAAATCCAACCTAATGAACAAGACGGATATTTGAAAGCCACGTACCAAGGAGCAAAAGTTTAACATCCTTAGCAGCTTGCATTCCATCTTCCTTGAGTTTTTTGTCGATATTACGACTTTGTTCTAAAGCGTCACGTTCCTCCTTTGACAGCGTACATCCCATGGTGTCTAAGGAGATTGGGAAAAGAAGGCCACGACAAAAAGTCGAAATTGAAGGAAAAGAAAGTATGAAAGATAAATCCGAAAGAATAAGTGAGTTTAGCGATTAATCAATGAATGAGTTGGCCTCACTTTCAATCTCGTGTCCTCGTCAAAACGTACACACTCACACACTATTTCGTTCTCTTTCCTCTTATTACGCACACGTTCGTTCTTGCCCAAAGTTAGGAAAGGCAGATTTCTCCCCACTCTATCCAACTCCAAGCTGATTGGTTAACGATGCATTCAGAATAATACGCACGCACTTCTAGATGGCCACAAGAAATGGCTAAAGTGCAGACGTGCATGCCTCAGGTGGTCGTCTATTGGCCAACCCACAAGCGTTCAATACATAATGCTAACCAAGGATTGGCCACAAGCGGAAGAAAAGCAGGCAATTTTAGGGGCTTGTGTGTTGTACAGGTACGTTGTGCGTGAGATCGTTGCCACGGCAACGGGCTTGTGTTTGGGCGTGCGGAGGTGTATGCGCGTGCAAAAGAGCGTTGGGACACGCAGTGCATAGCTCTCGTTTGTCAGGACGATACTGACAGCACTGATCAGCCGACTACTACTCATTTTAAATGTTTTACGCTCTTTTTGAGCTTCTTTCTTTAACGTTATATTATTTTCGTCTGTGTACAAACAATTAGTTGTGCAAATGAAAGCGGATATATTAAATCGCGTTTCCCTTTCGCTAGATTATTAACAAATAGAGGCACAAGACAAAATTTTTCTTAAAAGGAGGCACACTAGACTATTACTGCTGCACTGAAATAATGTAAGGTATCTCTTATCATTATTATTATGCATAATAATACAGAAATGGCAATATTTAAAGCAGGGAACCGTAGAATTGTCAGTTAAGGAGTGAAGAGAAGCAGGGGTCGAGTAGAAATAGAGAATATAGTTAGGACATCAAAATAGTCGCAATAATTTTTACTTTTAGACTCATCCGGTTGTCCACATTTCAACTGACAGGCTGAGTTTACTGCAACGTGTTAAGAGTGTGACCTACAGGTTTCTAAGTTTATGTCCACCGCGTTTATTGAATTAAAGATATTAAATTTAATTGTCAGCTATGTCATTTCGATACATTCATCACTTCTACAACTCGAAAACAACTGCTTTAAAGTAGTTTAAATGTTTGTAGTGCTCACCAGAGGTCTATTAGGCTGTCTTTGAGGAAACTGGAATAATTATACATTTTAAATTGCACGATTTAATAGTAATCGAGTAAGCATATTTGAGTTAACCATTAGTGAAATCAGGTGAGCTCTTTTATGTTGAAATCTAATTAGCTAGCATCGCTCTGTTGGTGTTAAAGTTATAATAATCCAGCCAGTAACGTTACTTTAAGAGCTCTACCTAATTAGACTGGATTTCTCAACATAAATTCAATGATTTTCCCAAAAGTTAAAAGGATACTGTAGTCTTTTCCGGATTTAGTATTGGATAATTGGAAGTGAATGAGAGGGGTAAGGTGTGGGAAGTGGAATAAGGAGAGGAGGGAGAGGCGTCAGTACTGATCGAGGACAACTCTGGCTGTGAGAAGCCAGAGAAATAAAGAGCGCTTAGAGGGATTGTCTGTGCTTGCTCCTTATGTGTCATTATGTGATATTTCGAACTAGTAAACTGTGAATATGAGTCTGTAGTACTATAGTATCACGAACATCAGAAGAAATATAGAAATGACAAATCCAATACTCAAAGTTAATCAATTGGTAACCGAATTTATTCAGAGATCCAGGAGACAAATCCTGAAATGCGGATAGTGGACCATCAGAACATGAGGCAGTGAACTATACCTATTCAATCAAAAGTGCGCAACAAGAATCTAAATAGGGGAACATTTGTTTAATAACTCAATTTTATTCATGATTTCTACTTTCTCCCTAATTTACCTTTTAATGTCAAAATTTTACCGCTTCCCTTGTTCAAATGCTTTCTCACGGTTTTATTTGCAATTATTTTGCTTTGTTGTGAGTAATAATAACCAAGGTTGACAGCTGTTATCATTTTTTTTGTCATACTTTCGTTATCTGTAAATATTCCGATGTCACCTTGAAAGGACAATCGCACACTCGCATCTTGCTGTTCGAAACAAAAGTGTTTGCGATGAAGATTTTGCTTTTTGTGAATATTATATTGGGGGATGTATGCAGTGAAGGTGGCAACCGGAGTCAGTAAATTTGGTGATGAACAGGTTGCTACTTTACATTAATAGCAGTATTGTGAGTATGTGTCCGTTCATAAAAGACAGCGGATCTCGAGGACGTGGATTTGGAAATATAAAATTGTTTGAGAAAGGTTATGTATAAAGTCCCATTGGAAAAAAAGTTGTATGTTGCATCATGAGATATCTACTGGTTGTGATGATAGCCATCGTTGGTTTCAGAAATAATTAAAGGCGTAACGAAGCCTGTCAGGTCAATCAATTATTGGTCGCCAATTATTACTTTACGCGTACCAAACAGAGCAAAATCGATCGAATACTGCAGTAACCGATAAAATGCTAGGATGTGGAATGTTACACTTGAAATCCTCAGTGGCTCCGCTAGAGCGCCATTAATATTTCTCAGCCTGTAGTGGAGCAGCCATCAGATTAGATCAGTATTACATCTCTACTACCACCGAGGTTGCATTGTTTGACTGGTGGATTGGTTCATTTATCTGAAGGACTTGACGGAGAAGGTGGTTTTTGAGTTTTTGAGTCCATTCCTTTTATCTCGCTGTTCTGCAAATGGCTTCGGCTTCAAAAAGAAATTGGCAGGGGTTATGAGATAAGTTTAATAAAAGTATAAATCTGTGATCGGCATCTGCAGTTCACGATCAATATAATTGCTGAAATTCCTAACGACAACAGATTGACCTAATGACTTATCAGTTAAGTCTCTAATTTAAATAAGGAATTTGAAGTAATCTGGCGGGAAATTTGGAATACTACCTCAGATTTCCCGGCTGTAGCCCAACCCAACATTGAAAAATTTTAAATACCCATTTGGGACAAATCAAAATACGGAAATTAATGGATAAGAGAACGTAATCTCGAGGAACATCTCCATTCGACATCTCCATTTTATGACAAATAAATGTGCTACAATAAGGATTAAGTTTCATTCTAGTCAATTTCCTAGTTTCCCGATTTCCCAGTTCTGAACTCTGTCGAACTTTGAAGAATCAGTGATTATAATAGGATGATCTACATCCATCATAATTGACTCGGTTGACTGAGTATAGTTCGCAACTGCTAAAAAATGAGGAAAAATCCAATTACTCACAAATTACAAAATACATAGTGGTTACTGGATCAACAAAGACGGAATTCAGAAATTTCAAGAAGCCTAATCGAGCATTTTCGGTCCACCCGAAAAAATCCCAAGTCCCATCTCGTGCATTGCATTGTTGACTGTTGAATTTTTACGCTCGCATTCGAATATGTTAGACTAGTGAAGAACTCGTCGCTTCAGTTATTGGCCAACCAAGTAGCCCATCATTTATCACTTATCCAGTTCGATATGAGTGAATTTATTTTATTAATAGAAAACCGTCGTTTGAGCCAAAAGTCTTTTTCCTTCTTCTTCCTGAGTTCTTGCAGAGTGTAATTTCACAAAGAGCATTTGAGCAGTTATAAAAAAGAATGTACAGATTTGGTAGATTATGATTGATTAGGAAATTTTTCAGATACAAAAATTAATTTCTGGGAGTCTTCCATCAAAGATTGTATGCCTTTTGACTCAGTGAATGACTGCATTTTCGATTATTTGTCTTCGTCTTGGCTAAAGGAGACGTGATGATGGAACAATATTAAAGGTTTTATAATGGGTTATGAAGAATCCGAAAGCATATCGACGCCACCACTGGTTTCCTAAAACAAACACACATACTGACCTCATCAATTTTCAGTGGTCGTTGAGCAGATATTTGGAAGGCTAGTGAGATTGAAATTCTGACCTTTCTCTTGCTTCTAGGTCTATGGGGCGCCACAAATGCGGCTATTTTGTAAACCGCCTAGGAGTGTTGAGCGTTCTGAAATCTTTCAGCGGGAAGCAACTCCTATAAAACTTTCCTCAAAATCGGTTTTAAACCCGCAGATTGCAAACATTTTTACTTATTTAATGGTTCACAGGAGTCCAACAAAACAGAGCCCATAGCTGCAGTGGTTATGTTTTGCCTCCGGATCAACGATTGCTCCGGTTGTCTCTTATCAAGACGAGGGGCATGTAGCTCTGGACAGCTTAAAAGTTATTTGGGAGTAAAATCGTTATCAGCCCAGCGTTTTGATCTTCTAACATTAACAACACGAAGAAACAGTATTCTACCTTAACTCCTCTCTTTCTAATCTGAGTCAGCAGTACTCTAGCAGTATCTAGTGGACAGATAGATCTTAGCAGCAACACAGAAGAGTCATATTTTATGAATATACATAATTAGGTAGTTACAAAATAGCAAAATGTTAAGCGATTTTTTAAACTTGAATTTAAAGCAATGCCCATTCTGTGAATAGTTGTCATTTCTTCATCCTAGTTAGAGATTTTACGGCGGATGAACACGGAACAATTTCTGAACTCATGTCGTTAAATGCTTACATCTAGAACTCAATGCACAATATTTCATTTTCACTGTAAACGGCTTATCTTGAATGAATTCTTGTGAGTTCTAACCTGGCGTCTCAGTCGTTCGGAGAAAAATGCATCCGAAGAGCATGATCAAACAACCAAATTAATGAATTGGTCAATAAACGCTGAAGCCCATGAATATGGACTCACTCAGTCTAAAGGTGACAAATCCTGAAATTTAAGCTTCGAAAAATTAGCTTTGAAATGTCATTGAACAATGCATCGGGAAATTAGAATTCACAGATCGAAATTTGGTATGCTGACCACTTTCTGCTCACTCAATCTTCTCCCTTTAATCAGTATTAAATCACTCTACCGTTCAAGACCTTCTTGAAGTGAAAAAATCAAAATTTTGGTCTTTATGGGTAACAAAAAAAGAATTTCGCCAAAAGAAGGAGCAGATAAAGTGTGAAAGATAGATATGGATAAATATCGATATTGTTTCACTCAGCAGGACTAGAAGTAATATCTCTAATTAAACAATGCTGCTGAATGTCGATGAGTAAATCTTATTAGCTTTCAAATAATAAACTAGGACCGTCTCTCAGTCACTTCAAATATGTCATCTGTTACACCTTACGTCAGTATCAAGTCAAAGTGTTTGACTTTGATAAGTATTACCAAACTTAAGTTTTTAAGTTACTGTTGATTTTCTGAAAAGTCAATTTGAGATAAAACTGCACTGGACAGATATTTTACTGACCAAAATTCATCTACCCAAAAAGGAATACCTCTAAATTCGCTCGCAGAGAAAGATCTGGTTAAGGAAAATTCATACGGATGAAAAACCCTTGTTCGGTGAGAATTGCATGAATTGCATGAAGAAATGAATTCATCATTTTGTTGGACATTAACCCCAATCGAAAGGATACGCGTGAGAATGTAGGTACATATAGTTGACTCAGAAAATTAATAAATAGAAGGCACTGACGGAACCATCGCCACGAACTCGGTAGATAATCCAACAGGAAGTAGACTCCTTCATTCAGTAAATAAGTGCTCCAAGAACACTGTGAAAAGAGGATGTCATGAAATCACATGATAACTGTGTCTCATACTTTCTATTTCATGGTGAAAAAGAATTAGTTCGAAGGAATTTCAAATTGAAATTCAATTGATTTGATAATTCTGAAGCTCAGGTGCAGTGGGATTCTTCTAATATCCTAACTCTGGTTCTTTCTCTTAAAAGTGATCTGTCTTTCCACTAATATGTGGTTACAAGTAATAAAGCCTTTATTTTGTGATACGAAATAAATATTTTTAGAAAATATTGATACTAGTTCGATGTGGCGAAACTCGAAATATGGATCCAATTAATCACCTTATTTGTCACTTGCGCCGCATCTATTTATCGCATGGTACCATCAACCTCCAAACAATTCTAGTTTTCATTTATGATCCTCTATTTTTTATAAAATAAATATGCCCAATTCATTTATAAATGAAGTGGCAGATTTTGAGAACTGATTTGTTGAATTGTAACAAACATGACTGGCAACATATTTGGTAAAGGGGTTGTTGAACATTTATTGGAATTTGTGTTAAGGTAATAATACTAACATTTTAAGATGTACTGAACTACTGAAAAAAATTAGTAGCAAAGTTAACAGACTGCTAATGATTTAAAGCACCAACACCAAAATGTAACTTTATAGTAGCCCTACTTTGAATTAGCATTTGAACTGTTTATTCAAATTTACTAAATAGTGAAATGACAACAGTGAAAGAAAACGTATAAAAATATGGAAATATTCAAATAATAGAAAAATCCTTAAGGAGTATTTGAGTAAGTCCATTGCAAGTAGAAACTGTATTTTTATACAAACTCAACTAGTTCTCTGAACGTTTTCCACTGATTTGATCAAAAACTTTATTCAGAATTGTCAAGTTGGTCCCTCGTTAAATAAAATCTGTATTTTGAATTCGAGGTGACTATGAAATTTAAAAAAAACGTGAATACAGATGCATATATAATCAGCTAATTTTCACACTTGTTAAATAATACGTTCTTAACAGTTCTTTCGAATATATGGTAAATTTTCCCGAAATGAATCTGGGAAGTAAAGTTTAAGAAGGAAACAATAGATTATAAATTGTAATTTAAAATTTTAACATTAGTGACCTTTTATAATCATGAATCGACAATGCAAGGCAACATTATATAGGATTATATTTTAAGATAAAGTGATATCCGGTCGTGTCAGAGGTGACCTACACGATCGGCTTCGTTTTGCAATTACGTTATAGATACGTGAGACGCATTATACCATTATTTAATGAATCAATACCAGGAAAATTTGTTTCTTCTCGATTAGAAATTTAATTCCTTGTTAAAGCATTTTTGAAACCTTTTTCAAAATAAATATATAAGACCCTAATTTATGCTCAAAATTGGCATAAATTCCTAAATACACTTTGGAAAAAAGAAGTAATAAAAAATCGATTCCGTTTGGATTATTTTTTAGATTATATTGTTCAGAATAAAAATTATCAGAATGTGTCACTTTTCATAGATTTAGAAGTAAGAGAAATAAACATTGTATCAAAGAATCATGCAAATAAAAATATTGGAAATGAGTTACGTGCCCGTATATTGTTGCTGCCATAATATCTCTAAAATTGAACACTCGTTTATGTTTCATGCGCTGATTAGGAAAAATGTTGAAATATAAGCTATTGGCGAAAATCCTGTTTACTAAATAATCTTAAGAGGCTAAACTTGAAATTATTAATCATATACATATCTACATATATATTTCGAAATCTTTTAACATAACAATAAAATTATTTTCTTCCAGAAATTGGCTAAGTGAGAATAAAAAATAACTTTAATAAGACAGTAGCAAAGTATACCTGAATAAAGCACATACGATGTGAAATTATACTTAATACAATAATTAACTTGAGCTACAAAATGCCTTCACATTCTGCTGAAGTTTTTAGAAGTAACATATTTCTGAATTCTATGAGCAATTTTTCAGTATATATGAATTTAATTGTAAAGCAGAGATGTTCGAAGTAGATGCATAATTTTCACTAAAACGAAAATAATAATAACGGAATTTATTGTTTGAAATTGTTATCGGGACAATATAAAAGTCAGGACATCAACACTTCAATCTAAAATTTAATTAGAATTGAATGTTTGAAACACATAATATTTCAGACAAATAAAAAAGTGGCTCATATTATTTAAAGGAATAAATTTTAATAAGTGTTTAAAAAGGATTTTGCACTGGCAAATTACAATGCAATAACGCGACCTTGAGTTTTAATGGACTACAAAGTCAATTCTTAATTCTTGATAATAAAGCCGCTCATTTTGAAAAAGCCAATCCTCAGTCTGGTCAAATAAAAGGAATAGAATGCAGAATCCATCCCCTAAGCAACCTGAGGATGATCGCGTTATTAAAAGTATGTAATTATTTCAAAATAATTTTATTACCATAATATTTATTTTATAATGAAGCGTACGGTACTGCCACACTGAAATCAAAAATACTTTTAATAATATTGTTAATTTTCCCCTTTTTCTCCATATAGTTTATGGTTTCATATTATCTTAGATTTTGGTTATTTTTGGTTTCCGTAAAATTATTCTAAAATGTATTCTTCGGACATAAATTGGATGTAAATAATACAATCGCGTTAACTATTTTAAACTCGGAGTTATAATTTCTTTTAGTTTTCCTCTTTTCTCTTAGGCTTTCTGTATATTTTTTTGTTACTTGTACATTGATTTTGTTCCATTACCTTACTTTTTGTGTTTTCTGTTCGCTTTCCGTTTTGAATTTCTATAATTTTTCACATTTATTCAATGCTATTTTAAAATATTACCTTTTATTATTTATTTTTGTTAAATCAGATTAATTTAATTTAACTAATTCAAATTTCAATGCTATTTTCCCGGTTATTCGTTATTTGCGTTAATCGATTTTAATTCTCAGCATTTCCAATAAATATCATTATGAAAATTCATCATTTTTTTCGTTATCATTCTGTTATCTTCAGAACGTCTTCTTCTCTGTGTTACCCAATTTTCTTTGAAGAATATTTAGATTTTATTAGACCTGTCTTATATAATAATATCAATGAATTCATTGATGAGTTTGAGAGGCAACGGAAATAAATCAGAGCTAATATTCAGAAGGAGTAATCAATGCCTCACAAATATTATTAAATGGAGAAAAAAAATCAACATTGCGATAAAAAGGAGATGGACAATCGAATAATGAACGTGATATTTAGGACTTGTCCATTTATCTCTAATGAGTTAATTCTGTCAGAATCTACAAACTATTTATAAAAGATTCAATAAATGCGAAAGAAAATTGAATGAAGAAATTTTATAGCACTAGGATGAATAGGAGCAATGAGAGCCTAAAAGTATTTTTTTCAATTTTACCGATAGAATCAATCCAAAGAATCGAGTTTTAATTTATTTTTTCAATTCCTTAGATAAATGGAAAAAAAAATCGATCAAAAAAGAAGATAATCGAATGAAAAATATAAGTAGAAGGATAGGATATAGAAGTGAGAAGGAGGAGTAGAAGTCTTAAACTTGGCAGGTTTCATGGATAGGTCCGTAATGAAGTGATTAAGTGGAGGTTAGGAAAATCAAAGGAAGAAATTATTACGAATCTCGAGTAGAAGGAGGTGGAGATGGCGAATGGGCAAATATTAAGATGGAAAAGCATGCACGCGTACAAATATTGGCCGAAGGCGGGCGTGCACCAGGAGCGTCGGTTTGTATGGAGTTAAATACACAAATCGGTGCAAATGGGTGACGGACAATTTGTGTTCCTGCGTGGCATTCGCAAAAGAAGGGGAAGGGTAAGTGTCATCCACGTTAGGTAAGGGTGTATCGTGTCCGACTCCTCCCATCTTCAGGTCAAATACAGAAGAAACGGTCACTTCTTACCTTGACCTGGTAATCTCTATGCTGTTTTTTCTTTGATTTCCCATGGTAAATCCTTCAATCGCAGGAGATATCCGAAAACAAGGGAGAAGAATAGAAAACAATGATATTGACACTGAGAGCCAGAGGCTTCGGGAAACTTCGAGTTCGTCTAAGCTCTAGAATCATCAGATCAATTTAAAATTCGATAAGGCTCACCTCATGATCTGGATGATATGATTTTATTTTTTTTCCATATCGTTTTACAATGTCCATCTTCTGGACAGGGGGATCGACCAGTGACATATGATCTTTGATTTTATGCTGATAGAACTACTAATACTTCATCTCATTTTCATTTACCAAGAGTCAAAGTTACTGTGAATCCATACATTTCAGTTATGATTAACGTTTGATAATGCGTGAAATGGAATTCTTGGGAGGATCCATCATCAAAAACTTGCTTTCTCTCTCACTGAACACCTGTTTAGTATTCGTGCTAAGTAGCCTTAATTAGCATATTGTGTGTGCAGATTTACAGTTGCCCAATTTCAGTAGAACGAATTTCAATAGCGTTTTGATGAGGTCAGAAATTTGCTTTTTTGTTTACTTGTTTTCGTATTTGTGTGCTGAGGTTTTCTAGAGGAAATTTTCCACTTAGGCCATTAACGTTTCCATGCACTTATTAAATTCTTCAAATATCCTTGTTAAAACGAGCGAAAATCTAATGCCTTCGTGCAGTTTATGTCTGCAGTTAATGGCTATAAAACTGTAACTTTAAATATTTACATTGATGTCTGAAAATTTGGCTACAAATTTGACATTATCCGTGCGTTTGTCTTCAATTGTCTTAATCGGAAAGCGTATACTTGGCTGTGAAGCAGATTCACCCTTTCATAGACTGTCTATTTAAGTGAATATTAATTTATATATAATATATATGTAATATATTTATTTATTCATTTCCAATAAAAAACCATTGGCATAGTCATCGGAAATTTACTGCTTGCGCTCAGGCCATTCCCAGCCTCAGATACCGCAATGAAATTAAGTGTTCCTAAATGGGTCTATTTCATTTTGGAAATGTTATTTAAAAGTGCAGCGTTAATGTGAAAAGCACAGGTTTTTTGACATTTATTAGCAAAGTACCTTAATTCCGGCTTAAATTTGAGTGAGGAAAAATTTTTTGTTGCTAATGAGTAAATTTTCTATTCTTAATTCCTGTAAAAAACTTCCGTGTTTTTATCAGAGGAAATCTCTTCTAATATTTCACGTTACGTGGGCTTGAAACAGGCCTACTCAGTTTTGCAGACGTTCATTGGATAATTTATTTTCTTAAATCTCTTTATAAAATCAAAGTTTCCTGAAGTGAATGGAAAAAAAATCGCAATTTTTAATTCTGCCAGGCAAATGAAATCGGGTGAAAGAACATCCACTAAATGATAGAGGTGAAGGATTCAACAAATTCAAAGTATCAAAGTGTCTTACCTCATTAGATTTTTGAATTCATATTGTACAAGTTTGTTTAACTGGGCAATTCATGTTCCAAATTTCAAATTTCATGAATCATTCCTTGTCTGCGAATTCCAGTGCTAATTAACCGACTCTTTAAACATAATAGTGGATCCTGCCAACTTTCTCAATATTTGAGAAAGCAAAGAAAATATATCTTCTTTCAATGTCACTTTTATAGAAGTGCTATTTAAGAATCGGAATTTGAAAATGCATATTAAAGAGGCAAATGGTTTCTATTGGTTTTATTAGTAAAAGAATTTTTTGCGATACCGATTAGCAGTTTAATTGATTTACTGATTGAATTTTGCGATGCTCTTTCATTCGCTCTAAGCAACTGAGGCTTATATGTAGCTAGGATCAGCATTTCTGCCCTGTATTTTACTCAATATCTCGCTATCTGTCCATCAAAATCGGGTTATTTGCAGCTTGGCTTTGAGTGTGCCAAGTTTTGAGCTTTAATGTTTAATGTGTCCATCAGGCTGGTGGAGTGAAGTGACGTGAAAGAAATGAATCAAGTTCCCTATTTCAGCGGGGCATGATTTACCCATCCATCTGTTGGTTCATTTTTTTTTTGTGGAGGAAAAATTATGATGTGAGAGACTAGTTGCAATAGGGGAGAGAAGCAATTAAATTCCCGCCTTAAAAGAGCGTTCTCTCACTGGTTACTTTTTAGCAAACTGTGTGGCTTTCACTTTAACTTTCATCTTTCCTTTTAATTGAGAGGGGAAATTAACTGAGATGCATCGGAAGAGGTTAAAAAAATGCAAAAATATTTAAAACAATTTCTATCAGATTTGAAGGTTTTCATTAACTCAATGGTAGTTTTTAAATAAACTTAATTTCGGGCTTTTGCGATACCAAAACCAAATTAAGTAGCCATAGAAACGAGTATTCGGGTACAGTTTGATCAGGTATACAAATTTTTCCCCAAGTTATTGAAAATCGATACAATTAATAGATTTTTTTTTAAATAGCCGACGGGAGCGTTAGCCTTTTAATTCGCTCCAGTTAATGCGAAAGTATTTGTTTTAAACAATTTATAATGTAGCTTTTATTCAGAAAAAAGAAAAACAAACAATTTGAATGAAAGTTTGACAAAAGCTGATTTTCAGCTATAAAATGTTGCATTAAATGTCATCATTTTTTTGCAAAAGGAGGCGTAAAGTATTTCAAACTCTAATTTTTCCTTGTGGATTATATAAATATTAGCATTTTTTGATCTCTTTCGATGTCTATGTTTTGATAGAAAATGTACTTCTAGATTGCCAATAAAATAGACGCTGGGATTAATTGTAACCTTACGAAATGATCTTGAGAAACGAAATTTGAACCATTGTATTTTGGAGTGGGTAGATATTTCATACTACTACGTCATATATGGCGACCTCTTAATAGATCAGCTTGAATTAATGGGAGAACCTCGAATCTGTGCATTCAATAAGCGAGTTAAGAACAAAACGACAAGATAAATGATTTTGTGATTAAAACGTTCGGCTTAATATTATTGGATGAAAATCAAACATAAGTATATCCTGAATGGAGTATAAAGAATAACTGGATAAAAGGTCGAATTCTCGTTATTTTTAATGCATTTGAACGAACAAGGTGGTGTGTGTTTTGAATGGGGAGGGATCGTTTAAATGGGAAGGTTGTTGTTTCTGCTTAATAGTTGTTTTTCAGGACGATTAAGCATCCAAAAATCACAACAACCTGCCATTTTACAGTTGTCCGGAAGTCATGGTACAATTATACCTAGATATATTTTTTAGTTATTTAGTGCTTAAAGTTTACAATATGCTGAACGTAGACCGTCCATGCCAAATCTATTGAAAAATGTGAAGCAATACAACTTGATCGAAAGTAATCCTTTTACAGCACTTGTATTGTATTTCTTCGAATGTTACTACAAGTCACCCCAAGAAAATCTTGCTAACTTACTGTATTTTATAAGGTTTAATAAATATGTCAACTCATGATCACTTTATAGACAGTTATGTTGTGGCAGCTTATAGATGGAAGACTAATTGTTTTCACTAAAATGATAAAGTTCTCTGAATATAAAATTCCCAAGCTTATTTAGAAAGGTTTTTGTCAGTACGCATCTATAATAGAGGGGTAGCATTATTGAGTTTCTACTGCAAGGAATTGGTATTCTTCCATTTCCTTTATTGTCCTGACTTAGAGAGCGTGCTGGTCATTCCGCTCGCTGAGTGTGAGTCAAAGGGTATCAAACTCGTGACCTAGGACCTCGCAGACGAGCAATTTTAGTTTGTTCAGTGGAAATATGGCCAACATATGCATGCGGAAAGTGAGTTCGATGCCCAATTATACAAATGTATCAATTGAAGTCACATTAGTCATTACTAATAAATTACCAGAATAATTGTTGCTGCTCTAATAAAAGAAGAATCATACGTAATTGATCTTGAATTTCCCATTTTTACAATAAATTCACAAATACTATTGAGAGTAAGTCGTCTTCAACGTTTAAACAAACGTTGCATTAATTCATAGTTGACTGTTCACATTCCGATAATAAACAATCCAGGGAGAATGATCGCTTTCATAGAGGCAGACGCGTTTCAAGCTGCGCTACGATGCAAAAAATCACAATTTATCCCGACATCGATCCAGTTTGCACTTTGCGCTATTTTGGTATCTCCCTCTTTTCAATACAATAATCATTTTGATATATCATTTATAAGGTAAGAGTAACAATAATTTGTAAAATTTGCGGCAAATTTTCTCTTATATTATCCCATTTTCACCGCAGTTGTTATTACACCTAAATCAATCTTCTTCTAGTAATTGTCTACCGGATCAGGAATTGGTGTGAATTTCGTTAATCGTGCCTGATCTCATGGCATTCTACTGCTGCATGGTTAATAAATTAGATCACATGTCCCCCTCGCGATATCTAGTTATTTGCCCATTTTGGTGGCTTCTTGAGAGTTCAAATCGTGAGGTGTCTCATCCGCTCCTTTATTTTAGAAATCAATTTTGCCTACTTATGTCCAGCCTTGCGAAATTTGACTTCATTTAAAGAATTCCGAACCTGTGTTTATTTCTGTTTGCTGACTGATTGTAAATTGAAATAACAGAAGTATCCTATTATTAATAGAGTGGAGAATCAACTTTTCTCTTTGCTAAACATCAAACTTTTTATAAACTGACTATGTAGTGCGACGATATAACATGAATTTTTATTTGTTATTCGAATTACACATAGGTATATACCAGCAAGTTTCTCAAAATGCTATGGAATCCATAATAGAATCCGTGGCCTTGAGTTCTATAGAATAGTTCTTTGTACCAATTCGAACGTTTACTTTATCAATGATCCATCACCGTTTTTGCATTCGAACAACTGGTTTTCAAATTTCAAATGCGTTAGAAATTTTTCCATAATTTTGAAAATCTAAAGATTTGGCGATGTTTTTATTGGGAGTTACATTTTAAATACCCCGTGGTTAGTTGTCATAATCTACAATTTATTTGCTAGAATCTCGATCAGGGGAGATGAAACAGTCCTGAAAATGAAATAGGTGACTTTTAAGTTAAAAATTTAATTTCTGATTGAAGATTTGTTTTACTCATATCTCCCGATGTTGCTAAAAGGATCGATTCTTGATCTGGTTGTTGATTTATCATAATTGAATTTTTTCAAAAGGATGTTTGAGCAGCTAAAATAGGTAAATTTAATTTTTTAAAAATGCTTTTAAGCTCTTCGCTCTTTTAACAGACTTCCGATTCGACAGAATTAAAAAATCTTATGAGGGATTAATGCACAGTTGGGGGGATTTAAGGAAGGAAGTAAAGCGATAGTTGATGATTAGGTAGTTGCTGAAGGGTCTATGTTTGAGCATTTTTGGGGTAGTCCGTCATTTTTACATGATAAATTTGTTTGTCTAAATCTTTTAAATTAAACTTACTGTGGATCTTTATGAAAGATAAAATTGAATCTGTCTTTCAACTGAAATATTAAGGGAATTAGTGCGCTCGTGGTACATTGATCATCGTATGCGTCTGCCATGTCAGATTTCACGAGTTTTATTCTCATCCGCATACACCCAGTGAGTGGAATGGCCGCACTGATTAAGTCTGATTGACATAGTGGGTGGCAGAATTCAATTCTTAACATGGAAGTTCCACAATGCAACTCTCTGCTACAGACGAGCGTTGGAAAAAGCTTTCCTGAATGGGCTTGGGAATTAAAATAATTAATTCAACAATTGATACATGTGTGATGGCAGAAATTAAACAGGTCCTAAATGGATAAACCGCATTCAAACTTTGGTATTAAAGAAAAGCCAAGTTACCCCTAAATTGATACTTTTCCCTTTATCGATCACCAAATTTGGCAAACCGTTTTGGGAATAGTTTATTGTGGTTATTCCAGGTGTGGTGATTATAACCGGTTGTTGTTAGTACCTATAGCAGTGCATATAATTTTTACAAGTTTTAACCTTGGGAACATCAAAAGACTCCAATAAGGCATTAAACACGGAGGGGTGTCAAGCGGGAGCATGTAATGAATTTAGAGCCCCCAAAATTTTACTTTATCTGAATCATGGGAGTACTGTTTTTCGTGTTACCTGAAAGAGTATAATTTCCTTTGTATCTACAGTATTTACAACTTGACCAGTTGGTTGATTTAGTTGGTTGGCGGTGCCACCTTGATCTACTTCTATCCTATCACGACTGAGAGTAGGTAGAGAGACTTATATATTGCATGATTTTCATCTAACATGCAGCTGGAGCGATGAGATTGAACAGGAAGTACTAATGAAATCTTTTACGATAAGATAATTTGAGTTTTACTATTGACGGCACATTGAATAATTTATTAAGTTATACTGAGTTCTAAATAAATATTAAAACCGAATTTCACATCTCAGACTAGCGTAGGTGGCCATTCTCCCAAAAGATCCCACGTTGATGAGGTTCAAAGTCCACACTCTATGGACCTGCAGTTTGGAAATCGAAAGAGTATCTTTCCAATGAAAATGTTTAATTTGCAAATGAAAGAATATAGAAATTCTCTGTTTTTTTTCAGACTATCTTTCTATCATTGTGTATTTCATATTAAAAATTCGGTGAGATTTTCAAATCTGGCGGTATTTTTGAAAGTCTTTAGAGTTCTAACAAAAATTGTTCCAACCAATCAATTCGGCTTTTAGATTTTTGACAATTCACTATTCGACAGAAAAAAATGGATATTTTAATATTTTTAAAATGGGATTATTCTTGTTGCGTGTTTGTTTGCATAGAACGATGTAATATTAAATAAAGCCAAGAATAAATAAATGATAACTGGGACCTGTTAACGCCTTTTCCTACTGTCATGATGCGTTGTCATTCACAACCGATGTGTAGACTTGTTTAATCACTTACTAGTGAGTCATTTGCGATTTTGGCAACTTCATTCCGTGCCGGAAAATGCAACGACTTTTCAGTCTGCACCTGTCCGGTAGAGGACTGCCAAAGTGTTGTTAAGTATGAAAAAATATCATTAAATATCCAGACTCTTTGTTTATTAGAATTACGTTCTTTTTTTTCAATAAATAGATAATTAAACATAAATGGGACATCAAGGTAATAAAAATTGCATCTGAGTCACGGAAATCATCAGATTGTCTTACCTCGCTACCTCTTGCAGCATCCTTGAAATGCGACTGGAGATTTGAATAGTACGGTCTAATAAAGGGTGAAGGAGAGCGAATCAAAAGATGTTTAGAATAAAGTCAGGATATCGGAAGAATTTCCCTTCATGTTTGCTTTTATATTCCGATTTTACAATATTTACGCAGCGGGTAGTTCACATGCCAAAATTCAGACTTCATGACCCGTCCCCTGAATTGGAACAATTTATTGTCTAAGATGTCCCCTGCTTAGTGACTGTCTGTTTAATTATAATAGTCGGTCTTAAAGCTGCAACTCATTGCTCTTCTAAAGCCAAGAAAGCGATATGACCTGGCATGACCTCTAGTGGCTTACACGATCTTAATATTACAGGGATGACAAGTGTCTTCGATATTTAAACTCTCCAAAATTCCGAAAAATGTATTATGGAAATTCACTTTAATTAGCCCATCAATTCATTGTAAATGAATTAATTTTATGCAAATTAGTAGCTTTACTTAAGTACAAATTCCCCTTACAGAATATGTACCTTGTTAGTTTAATGAATGGATATTGAAGTTTATTAAAGTACATTTTCTGAATTCTGCCTATTCAGAAATGCGGCGTATCGCATTTTTAAAAGTAATAATAGAGGGATGGAAATTAGTTTAAAAAAGGCTAACAAGACGGTGGTACAGAATTTGCGGATGATTCTCATCATCTTCTCCTTTCCACACATAACGAAGACAAAATTCTCCTTCCTCTTCACTAAGCACCGATATTTGTTGAGCAAACATAATTTTGCAGAAAATTAAAGGGAAACAAAAAATGTTGAGAATATCACACATAACAGTCATTAATATATGAACAGAAAACATAGTGGATACTTCCTGCAAGAGAAATAATTCGATTAACCATAGAGAATGGAAGATTTGATTAATAGAAGATAAAATTTGGTAAGCAAAGCAGAAGATTTAAAAAGTAATCAATATTTTGAATAAGTAACCCTACTTATTTGCCCTTTATTACCTAGAACTGAGAAAAACAACCCATAAAAGTCCATTAATTTCATTAGAATGCATTAAAACCAAAGGCATTAAATAATCCACTGGTTGGCAGAAGAAGCGGGTTTGTTAACAGCGGTAGCAGTGCGTATTTCTCGAACTACCAGGAGATTTATTAACTTAAACATCCTATTTTGTCAGATACGACAGGTGTGTAAACAAGAAATTAGTTGTGTAACCTCTTTCTTATTTTCTTCTGCTACAAGATTTGTACTTTTATGCGACTATTCCAAATTTAACTCTGCTCAACAAGTACACATAAACCATGAACGTAGCTTTCAGAGTTAAATATTACAAGCTGAAGCTGGGAAAGAATGTGAAAATGCAGAAAAGGGTAATCATGAAGACTTGCAGAGTTCTCCTTTTCAATGTTCTAGAATTCGAGAGCTAGGGATCCTAATGTCCCATTCAATTGCCTTTTTTCAGTATTTAAATATACGAGCCTATTACTGTCCGTTATTACAATATGAAATTCTTTTAGTTGATTCAAAAAATTTTTGTTTAAATGCACTTTCTCGAGGGGTTTTGAAAAAATTCAAATAGGCTATGAAAATGTATGCTCGTCTATAAGAGATGTAGCAGTTTATGCGGACTATTTTTGACAGCTATTTAAGGGGATCAAATGAAATAGATCTCGAAAATTGTTATGTACTTTAGCAAAATTTTATGATTTTCTTAAAATTAGTTAACTTGGAGTGTCTTTTAAAAAAAGCTACTTCAGTTCGAGCTGAAGGTATTTTTGCTACTAGCCCTTTAATAGACTTTGCCTCTATGACGTATCTTTTGCCAAATTGTAAATGCATCTGACGTTCAGACTCTTAACTTGCTATTGGTTCTTAAATTAGCGTTCAGCGTCTAAATGTTATTTGAACTCGTTAGTCCATGTAGCTCCCTTTTCTGGTTGCAAATGGAAGATCAAAGTAACGGTAACGTGCGTATTTGTCATGTAATGAGTCGCAGATCTTTGACCACCATGTCTGCAGACAGCAATAGAAATGATCGACTGCACAAATTAGAATATTGCAGTAATTAGTGGACTGAGTTAGAGAATCTCGCGTAAAACTACCTCATGATAAGATGCTTATCTTCTAATTGAAGGCATACTTTGTTAACGTATATTTCGATCAATTATCAATACTTCTAATCTACTCAGTATACGGGTTTGGTGATACATATCGGTCAACAAACTGATTCACTGCTCGATTTTTCTACTGTGACGTCAGCATGACCTTTGAAAAGCTAGTTGGATTCTTTTGTCATTATTTTCATTAAGTCCAGTTGATTAAAAAATTGATCAGTTAACGTTCGTATTACAAATGCGAACAAAGATTACAGTCACGAAATGGAAAATTACAAAACTTGGAAATGTCCCTAACATCCTCACGTCACATGAGGATTTCATCTTTGTTGGAGGTCCGTAATGAAGATACTTAGGACACATTATCTCCTTTTCAGTAACGGAGATTTGAATACTCTCGTGGTTTCATGACTATTTATTTCACAATTCAGCTCCAATTCGTTTGACGCAAAAAGCCAAGATTCTAGGAGAGAATTTTTCTTACTTTAAGCTGGAACCTATTGGTAACGAAATATGGATTCTAAAACCGATCTGTTTTTTTTCTCAGAAGTAAATATGTAGGCCAGTGAACCCTGACTCCAATCGTCATTTGCATATATTTTTTCAAAGCACCAGCGCAATCATTCACTTAATTGCATTAAGGTAGAATTTCGAAACTCTGACCATTGACCTCGATTTTATGCCACTTGAAATGTATCAAATTGTAGAAAATTTTTAAAACCCAGTTATTGACCAGGCAAATTTTTTGTTTAAGCATTAATAGAAGTAACAAATCCATGAAGGACTGTGATCTGGGAAATTTTATTCTGAAAGAATTAAATATTTCAGAGCCTAACCAAATCTGCTCCTTCAAGTAAAGATTGCAGCTGGTTTTGTCAATCTTTTAATGCCAAGGGTAGAGCTAAAAACTGAGATATTCGAGGGAGTAGAATGGGAAAAAAATTAACTTGAACGGTGAAAATTAAATTTCCTCGGCTTTCAACCCCTTTTCTGTTTCTCCTATTTAAAAAAAATGAATTCAGAGGAAAATTTTTGTGTTTGATCGTCCAAAATATTTGTAATCATACAGTTCTCTTATTTAGTTATGCGAGCTTTGATTCACTTATCTTCCAAAAATTAAACACTTGATTGGAAGCCCTGCACATTTCAAATTTAAATAAAGCGAAAAATCAATAATTTTTACACACCCAGTGACCTTGCGGCAAGGGATTAAGTAGCTTATTGATTTGACTACTGTATTTTGAACTTCAACTCATCCTGTTAAATTTATCAATTTTTGCCAGTTATCTAACTCTCCCATAATAGGCTTCCTTCCTCGCCTTCCTTCTTCAAAGTGGATGCATTCTTTATTCAAGCTATAGTCACTGTCTCTCTTCCATCTCCTCTGTAGTAAACATTGTGGAAGTTTGAAGGGTGAGATTGCATAGCTTCATTCGTCATTCTAAGCTGTAGTCTCGATCTCATACAATTTTTGTAAACAATTAGGTCAGTTCGTGGTGCTACATAAGATCGGTATTTCAAAATATTTTGTATGAAATTCAGGCAACAGATTAATACAGAAAAGATTTTGAAAATAAAATCTGAGAACAAATATTTGGTAAAGTTTTTAGTGGTCAATATTTAGGAAAAGCAAACAGACATCGACGAAAAGTTTTGTTAGAATTCTTGAGGTAACAATATGGAGAAAAAGAATGGTTTGTTTCATATTTTGATTTTAAATATTTTGGAAACGGTACAAACAAATGCTCGTGACACTCTTTTCGCTAGAAATTGCCGATTAGCGGCGGAGCGTCAGTCAGAAATCGACATTGTTATATATTGTTACTCTCTCAGAGGATAATGATCGGACTTGAAATTGTATAGACAGAGCTGTCGGCTTTCCACTGTGGCATAATATATGGTGTTTTTGTTTGGACGGGGCAAGTCGGCCGGCATTCTTTAAGTTAACTTCAAGCAACTCTAATCCCTCTATCTCTTTAATTATTAATAAATCACATTAGATTGTCGAAATATCCGAAGGCGCAAGTAAATTTACCCAATTAGGGTATTTTTTATTCCACTTCTAAGTTTGATTGTTGATACTTACCCATAAAGTATTAAGCATTACATATGAACAGTAAAAGCCTTTTAGTAATAGTTAATGAGCATTCAGGTTAAGTTATTTGAACAATAGACTCATTCAAACATACGATTTTGAAGAGAAAGTACAGAACTTTTTAATGTAATATTTACTACAGGTTGGAGAAAGGTGACATGGGGATGTCAGCCTTGAACTCTTGATTTCCAGGTAGATTCGATTGAAGTTAGAACCTCATTGTCCTTTAAATTTTGCTATCGTCATATTGGGGCGTAGCTTTCAAGTCAAGTGATTAAAGGGTGCAGTAGACGTTGGTGTTAATGAATAAAGGCTTGAACTATTTTATATTTCTTAAAAATATCATTCACGTTAAATTTGCCTACTTGATCGAGTTCAAAAGAGATTAAGCATTGACGCCACCGCGATTTTTAAAGTTAGTTTGTATAAACTGACGAGATAGGGGAATATTAGTCACTTGCACGGTTTTACATACATACTTGCATGATATTAAAATAGCAGAGCTAACAATTAGATTTAATTTGCATTACTTTATTAATTTTTTTATATCCCAATATTAAATTGAATTTCCCTCTTAGATGTAACTCATTCCTTTTGAATTTGAACTTTCAATATGGAACTTATCTTTCTTTGCACGAAATTTGCTTCTAGGATGCGACTATTGAAAGGTGACATAAAACCTCGGAAATCGGGTACTCAAGAGAAAATTGTCATTGAAAATAGGAAAGTGCTCTTTGGTGAAGTTCAAATCCACCTTCAACTGTCTTGGTTATTGCCAATACTGCAATTCAGGTCATTGTTTCAGTTATTGGGTTCTCTCTCAAAAAGTGGTTTTTTTGTTCAACCAACACTTAAACAGATTAATAGTAAGAAAAGATACAAGTGTTTGTGTGCTTTCTGAATTAGGCACATTTTTCTTTCAGCCTTAATCTAAAGCCTAAATTTATTACTTTTAATAGCGGTACGAAACACAACCGGAAATTAAAAGTTATAATGATTGAAAGTCCCACTTAATTCTTCCAAGTTAACTGAGTAAAACTTGTTTCTTTCAGTTTTCCTACTCCTCATCAGTTGTTGGTTTTTGTCAGTACTATTTAGGATTTTCACTTCAATAAAGTTCATAGCTTGAACTTAGTGGGTGCTCAGTTGTAAAATTAGCAAGTACATGAACTTAAATATGGGTTTAATAAAATGAACTTGCTCCTATTAGATCCATTCTCACATGTTGTTTTCTCAACTTTATTTGATCCATGAATTTCATAAAGTACAAACATTATATTTGCGAGAATTGCTAAAATATTGTCAGAATTTGCCTTGTTCCAGTTGAATTTGTAGAGAGAGGCAAAAATTCCTTTGCAATTTTAGAGTGTTCTGGTAGTGATTCATTTTATTGGTTAAATATTCGGCAATTTTGTTATGTTTTAACCTATTCATAAAAGCGGATTTTTTAAATCCATAATATTAGATATAATTAATGCTAAAATCTAATAGAAATCACTCAATGTATGAGAAAATTACTCTGGAGTAGCTCTAACGAGGAACTCACGTTGTACCATCCTTCTTGTTTACTATTATTAATCTATCCGGTTGGCTATCCGTATCACTTGATGTAAACCGATGAGGATAGATATGGAGACTTCTGACTTAACGGACGTGCACGCCAATGACTCACGCTTGAATAGCTATTTCTAATACTGGTCGCGTTGGACACAGTCTTTAATTACTGATTAAAGAATCACTACCATCAAGGACCCACTCCTGGATAACCAATTTACGTGCTCATTTGCTTGGAGGACAAGAACTGGTAAGAGGAAGATTGATAAGCTTACCGTTGAGGATTGAAAAGTCGTTATTTGATGGAAGCACAAGGTATATCAAATTTTACATTGCGGACAATTAAAATCAGCCCTTTGCGCAGTTACTCCCTGTGCAGGTGAAATAGCTACTGGTTAAGAGCGGAATTTCTAGAGCCGATATTTATGTTTTGCAAATTGCATTTTGTCTGAAAAATTGACTTTCGCGTGAGTTAAAGGACTGCTAATATAAACCGAGGGTA